>JAODLC010000038.1:20281123-20292533 GCA_026781145.1 Hippopotamyrus pictus | reverse complement strand
GCCCCCCCCCCCCCCCGCCTCACCTGGTTGCCCCCCATGCCGTGGCAGTTGAAGAAGCCCACCTTCTCGTTCTCTTTCCTCCCCATGTTATCCACGCACTGGTTCGTCTCGACGTTCCGGATCTGGGAACGTCAGATGAACGGAGTCAAGAATGAGATGAAGTCCTGGGATCATCGCTTACAGGGATTGATACGTTCACTGTGTTTTTCATTGAACTGTTACAAATGGGAGCGTCTTTCATTTCTTTCCTTTTCTCTTCGGGGCTGTATAAGTTGTAAGATTGCAAGCGTCTGGATGTTCGGCAGCCCACGTGTCGGACATGGGGATGGGTGTGGTGCAGCGGTCGCTGGCTCGCGTCGCGTCGTTAGACCCTCGGAAAGCAGCTTAATGTGCATTTCTGCAGTGAAGCTACACAGAGAGGCCTTCCCTGCCATAGGTACCTCCGCAGTCAATCATCCAGTCAATCATCCAATCATATCCCCTCTGCTGCTCTGCGGCCCGCCTCATTACTGCTCCATTATTCTCCTCTCAGTCACAAAGGACTAACCCGGCCCTGTGCTCAGTGCGGTGTAATGATGCCTGTCACCAGCCTAAGCCTGGTCCCGGCTATACCTTTTATCAGACTAACCACTCATCAGCTTCACTCTCTTCTGCTGTTTAACAGATATTTGTACCCGGCGAGATGTATGCGAGTTATAGCTCAGTGTTTTTGCCCATTTGTACAGTTGCCCATGTACGGTACGGCTGTCCGATGTACACGTGGCTGCCACATATGACAGTTATACTTATCATTCTCATCAATATTCATATACACCACAATTACGCGTGCATCACGTCTTTTATGTGAAAGTCCCGTACAGAGGCAAGCTGACACGGTCTTGGGCCCGTGGGCTATTTCACTTGTAAGCGGCTCCCCACAGTGACGGCTTTCCACTGGGGGCCCTATTTCAGGCCACTTTTTAGCGATGCTTCTGCCTGGGTAAACCCATGCATTAAAGCTGCCCCGGTCCTATATGGACATCAGAAGTACGACGCTGCATGTTGTACAATGTGTAAGACAGTAAATATGAATATGTATACAGCCCTGGAAAAAATTATAGGACTTCAGTCTTGTTTCTAAGAGCCTGATATAAACTGTCCTAGCAGTGAACCTCACACCTGCATTTAATGTTTCCCAGTCCTTTTGAAGGTCACTTGATGTCATCCTCCGATTCATGAGAAACTGTTGGATAAGTTAACGGTCATCTCTGCCAATAGAAAGTTGCCTCTGCTCGCTACCTGCCTGGTTTTTGGTCATTGCCAGTGTCTCCTGCTTCACCTTGTTCCTGTGTACTGCTGTCTTAGAAACTTCGAGCCTGGATGCAGCCTCTGCCTCGCAGTGTAGCCTTCAGCCAGCAGTGCTGACTTTTACAGTTTTTCTCCAAAGCAGTATATTCATTATTATATAAGGATAATGTTGTATTTGACTTTTAAGTATTGAACAGTTAGCATGTCAAACTGCAATGGAGCCCAGCACATGGCAGCCAATCGAATCCGTACTTCACCAAGCGAAAAGTATCTCCTGGGGATCTGGGAGTCTGGGTAGATGTTCTCCAGGTACCAGGAAAAGGGCTTGCACTGCAGCGCCTCCCGGAGGGCCTTGCGGGAGGACACGTCCCCATAGTCCACCCGTGCCACACCTGCGTGAACGACACCTTTATGAGAAGATTGCTCACAAAACAGTGCCCCCTGATGGCCATTTAATGTCACTACAGTAAAAGTACTAAATGATTATGCAGAAACAGTGACATCACTCTGAGGACAGACAAGGACCTTCTTCTGATTGCGCCCCTTTAAAATACAAATAAAGCTGCACAAATTATCCATAAAGAGGACAGGACGACGATACAAAACAGAGCATCATGTAGCTAATTCAATGCAACTCACAGTTCTTATCCAGTATGCAGGCATATTTAGTGACTCAGGTTAAATTTTACCACCTCATAAATCAGCTAAATTCAGGTTATGAGTAAACAAGCAGTTAGTCCTTTGTGACTGAGAGGAGAATTTGTTCAGCAACAAATAGTATACTCAAAGTCTCTGCCTCTTTAAGAGACATTTCTGCAGCGAAAACACTAACAGGAATTCACTGTTGAACAGCAACCCCTCCTCAACCTCTGCAACAGATTAAAACTCCAGCATTTTCTATCAGAGGGCACAACAACCGATAGATCCGTAAGATTTCCTGCCAACAAAACAAAGGTGTCCTAATTGCAATACTAGAAATGCACAGCAGGGGGAACCCTTGCCACTTACATTCTTGCTTCCAGCCAGTCTCAGGCCAGAACAAAAAAAAATGGACCTATAAAATTTGTATATACATTTAAAAAAATGTATTCCACTTATAATTCAAATCTCTAAATCAAAACTATATGACAGGAATTCCATACATCTTATGTTTAACCAAGACCTACTTCCTGGAATTGCTCAGAAATGATTAATCACACCATATGGTGGATATTTTAATAATGAACAAAGTAAAATCTCTCTGAATGAAAAAATATCTGTATAAAAGATTTTATTAATTTTCTACTTAAATCTTTTTTTTTTTTTTTGTATAATGTGTCTGGATAAAGGGCTGTGACTATAATCTGTCATTCCTAAGCAAGTTCCAGCACTTCTGTCAGTCACCTTGACTGAGATTTAGGACAGGCCTTTGTTTACCCTGAAAATATTCTGCCACTGGTTGTTGCTCCAAGAAGCATGAACTTTCCTCACCCCTAGTTAATAAACAAACAGACACAGGCTGGTCTCCCCTGGGGGGATATTTACTCAAGAAGCACCGTAGCAAATAAGAAACCCCACCAAGGTCAAGCCGGCATTATTAGACAGGCTGAAAAGGAACAAAGAGGTTCTGTGAAACCCAGTCAAGATATCCATGAGCCACGGTAGCCAATCAGAGGTTCTGTAAAAACCCAGTCAGAATATCCATGAGCCATGGTAGCCAATCAGAGGTTCTGTGAAACCCCATCAAAATATACATGAGCCACATTAGCCAATCAGAGGTTCTGTGAAACCCCATCAAAATATACATGAGCCACAGTAGCCAATGAGTGGGTGTCTGGCACTCAAACTGGCCACTCACAGCTCGCACAGACCCCTGAAACTTCCTGACTCATTCAATTTGAAACATCCAATGGGAAGCATTAGCCCAGACAACCCAAAACCACCCTCCTCTGCACAGGAGATATTAGGTACATATAGTGCAATAACAAAAATGAGTACAGTTTCCTTTAAATTACTGGAAAAAAACATTTCTGGAGAGCCACTGTGAATGATCTGTACCTCACTGGAGACTCGTTGGTTCATTACAGACAGCCACGTGTGCAAACGATGAGACGCAAGGCCCAGCTGGGTGCAGAACCTGAGAACCACATAGCTAAGCTCCCCACCTAGAGCATCCGTTGACGTCACCTACATATTCCCCCGACAGCAACACTGCTAGCAAACTTTCCAAACGATGACAAACGTCGAGGTTGACACAGGCAAAGTGAGGTCCCAGTATCATTATATTATCAGATCCCAAGATGACACCTAACAAACATCAGGCAGGGAAACTCCACAGTCATGAGACAATATTCTTTGTTAGGTCACTGGGGGCGGAGTGAACTTGGGTGGGAAAAAAAAAAAACGCTTTCGGTGACACTCAAAATACTGCAAGACAGATTCAACGGGACTGAAAAGTCACGACTCATTATCAGTAAGCGGATATCAGTGAGCCAAGTCAGCGAGACGTTCCTATTAAAGATTCAGCAGATGCACACAGAGTAATAAAGTGTATTTAAGACTTAAGAAGACATTTTTCTCAGAGATCTAAGTTCAAAACTAAGTCAGTCTCTTTTTATAGAGTCAAATGTACTCAAAAGAGGTTAATTAATTTTGGAACTGGCTTCTGTGGTGATAAATTAAGCAATATGACAAATTATATACAGTAAAGTAGAACGCAGGGTGGGTAAAAATATCATATAAACAAATATGCTACAAATTTTGACATGCTACAGCATATTCTACCCTTTTCCAGGAACAACCAGCAGGTGGCGCTACCTGGGGAGATGACATAGAAGAAGTCCTTGAAGTCATCCATCCAGACTTCAGCCAGACGCCGGTTGTTCTTGTTGATGACCTGGCCTGTGCCCCCAGGAAAGCTGTACGGAGTGGCTTTGCGAAACACGTGACCCACGTGTGAACATGTGATGATCTCCAGCGAGCCCCCGCACTGCCAGATCTGTAGGACAGCTGTGGTGAGAGATGCTGTCCAAGCTGCTGTGAACTTGCACGGTGCCCTCATCTCTAATACTGATTAATCATTCGTATTTATGCATTACCCCAGTGTTTCCCAATCCAGTCCTTGGGGACCCACAGTCAGTCTATGTTTTTGCTCCCTCTGAGGTCACTGCCAGACAGTCCACATTTATGCTTCTTCCCAGCTCCCTACTGGAGCAAAAACTTGGACTGTCTGGGGATCACCGAGGACTGAACTGGGCAACACTGCATGATTAGCTGAAAGGACTTTTACATGATATGTAACTGCAGTCCCTAACAACTCCAACTGAAAAACTAGACTAGCATTTCTTCAGTCTCTCCTTAGAAACATCCATCCATCCCAGATATCCACCACTGACACATATACTATAACTAATTAATTACTGATGTAGCCCTTATTTTAATCACGAGTATTGGAGGTGAAACATAAATGGGAGAATGGTTGGGGTTCACCCATGACAGGAACATAGATACTGCGGTCACTGACAGCTTAACAATCTGCTGCATTTCATCAAAGGCAAAAACAGCTGGGCTTTGTGTTTTACAGAAATCACAGAGGTTTCAGATTTACCCTGAAAGATATTTCTAAGTTCTCTCCCCCCCAGATATCCATTCCCGGGTCATACGTCCCGATCTCTTCGAAGTACGATCTGTCGATAGAGAACAGCCCCCCTGCCATAGTGGGGGTCCTGCAGGAGGAAACAACACAAGGACCAGAAGGACTTCAGATCAATAAGTTCATGGTTGAAAGACAACAGAAATTTCCAACAAAAAGTCCACAAGCCAAGGTTTGGGTTCCTTCCTAACTGTTATGGGTCCTCATTTCAGCTCATGGGAGTTTTACTTACACTAAAACGTTCTGAGGGCAGAACAAAAAAAAATAATTGGCTATCTCTCTGAACCAATCAAATTGTAGAGGAGATGGGACCAACTTATCAGATATTGTGGTCCCGCTTCCTTAGTCACTTGGACCCACCTCCTCTACAATCTGATTGGTTATCTTTCTGAACCAATCATTTTTTGTTCTGCCCTCTGACGAGCCTCATTTCATGGGTGAAATTCTGTGTGATTCAAGTTTACCGGGTAGGACAAAGGCCTACAATGACAATCACACTTTCCACTGTAAGAACCCTGCTGAAAAAACCAGCATGACCAGGTTAAACTTGTTGACCAATTTATCATAGTTGACTAGTTTAAGGTATGTGTTCACATGATGGTTTGATGGTTCAGCTGGTCATACTAGTTTATAATGGTTATTCTAGCTGGTTTAGCTTTTTATACCAGCATGCCCAGCTTGATAGGCTGGCCACACCAGGATAACCAACTGGTGATCCACCCAGCAAAACCATCAAAGAGCAGCAGAAGCTGGGACATGCCTTTCTAAGACCATGTTACACCAGGTAAAAACAGCTCCCAGGATAAGCTGGTATTTTGCAGGCTTTTTAACAGGAAAGTTTTGGGTTCAAGATAAAGTGTTTAATTCTGAGACATTTGCTAGGTTTACGTTAGACAGCAAAGCAGTTGTTTTGTATGTCACTCGATTCACCTCATCCCAAGACGGTTCACCCCCTAACCCTCGTAAGCCATGGATCTGCCATTGATGTATTTCACACTGGCTAACAGCGATTACAGACAAGGGCAAAGACTCTTAGAATGTGGACCGCAACCACCCCCTACCGCCCCTTTTTAAACCCAGTTTGATTGCTAAGCCATTCATTTAACGCAATCCATCTCCGCCGTTCTCTGAATTCATGACAAAGAGCTCCCTGGACGCCGGTACTGAGTTACTAGCCGTACGTCTTACGGCTACAAAGATGCCAGCATTAGCAATGTCAGTTGTGCAGATGTCTCACTTGTTTGTTTGCATCTCCTGAAATTAGAACATCAAATGACAGCAAATGCATCAGACAGATGCCTGCAACAATGGGACTGAAACAAATGCAGTCTCTGGCGAACAGGGACGTCTGACTGCATCACAGACACATTTACAGCGCAGTTTTTTTCAGCAGATGAGGAGATAATCTAGTGCTTATTTCAGACTGCGGCAGCCACATTCAACATCACTATCTATTTAGAAGCCAGCATTACCCTTGCATTTAGCTGGGTATTACATCAAGAAGCCAAGTTAAGCACTTTACTCAGCACTAAGTATAATGACTGTGGTTTATTCCTTGGGTTTGAACCATGCAAACGTCTGGCGACTTCTGAAGCCTTCAGTCACTCCTCCAGTCAGCCTGAAGTCCTTCAGGAGACCATTGACATCAAATGGCTTCAAGGCGCCCCGATAGGAAAAGGGTCTGTGGTTTGTCAGATGGTCGTGAGTTCATGTGGTTTTAAAACCCACAATAGGCTGGATTATTGCCCACAGTAAATCAAGCTGGAATATCCCATCTCTTATTGATTATTTTATTGGTTCCCATTATATTAAACAAGTAGTGTTTGAGTGCAATAATCCTGCCTGCTGTAGGTGCAGAAGCTTTGTTTTCTTACAATAAAGGCGATTCTTTGAACTTTATATATTATTTCATCTAAATGCCCTCCAATAAGCCTCAGTCGGGACACCCTCTTGCTTTTTTGCGCCCCGGAACATGCATCCCAGTCGCCTCCGTACCTGACAGGAAGCGTCCGATCCCCTTTCCTCCGGTCCATCTCCCTCTGAGGTACGGGGTACCATCTGAAGTTCAGCTTCCAGTTGAAGCCGCCGTAGGTCATGTCGGATCCCGCCATGTACTCAAACGTGTCGTCACTGATGACATCGATGATGGGACACACTACCGCCGTCCTGCGAAAACGAGGGCCACGAGACGACCACCGCGGTGAAGGCGGCTTTAACGAACTGCTATTTCCGGCAGCGAAAAGAAAACACTGCAGTCAAACTCTAAAGCTACATGTAAATGTATCGAAATTTGAAAAAGTTATTTGTTGCACAAGTTATTACTTATAGAATAACATTTTTGATTTGCAGTGGAACATAAGTCATGTGACGCAGGTATACTGCTCAGCAGGAGAATCAGGCAGAGACTCGTACGTTTAGATGTTTTTAATTTTTGCATTTGATATATTTTATTATTAAATCTTTTTTACACAATTTAACAGAGGATTCTTTACAATTTGGGAGCCTTCATACAATGTCTGCTCTGTTAGTGCATGTAAAGAGGAGAAGGACACTTACACTAAACTGCCAGCAATGCAGACGATTTACATGTACGGTAAATTTCCTCATTTTATTTTATTTTATTTAGGGCTTGTTCCGTTTGCAAAGTACATATTTAAATGATCTTTTTAGTGTCCGGTAAACCAGCAAACGCAAGATCAATGCAGGATGAAACCTGCCTTACTGAGGCTACGTTACACAGAGCGGGAGAAAATGTTTACTACAGGTCGGTGAGCGGCACAAGAAAGCAGAATTTCTTTTACATCGTGTCCAAAAGACGAGAGAGGAGAGCTTCAGGCTACGTTAAGCACGTCTCCCCCGAGGGAGGGAGCCGTCAGATTAGCATCCATGACAGAAGATCGTTTTTGTCTTTTTTTTCCCCCTCCTCGTTCCATCACTTTCCGTCTCAATCAGTGTGAGATGCCGTAAAAGAGCCACGGTACCCCAGCATCCCAGAGACGGGAGCATTATTGGGGGGGGGAGGGGGGCGGTTCTGGCCCCAGTGCACGAAATCAATGTCAGGAGAGTGCAGGCGTTAGCGGGAGCGGACGTCCGAGGCCGCTGATGGACTCGTCATGCTGCCGAAAGCTGATCGAAGAGCCGAAGGGGACGGGAGGAATACAGATGACGAACGACGGAGTTAAAGCTGGTTTTTGCGTTCTGGATAAGCGTTGGCTAATAACCGTACCCTTCGGTTTACCACCGTGCCATAAATCGCCACGGACCTTCGCCTCGCTCGGCTCCCCGCGCGGGCGGGCCCCCGTCCGTCCACACAGGCCAGAGCAGCACCACCTTACCTGTCCTCTTTGATCCTGGCCAGCAGGGGCTCCAGCCAGCCAGCGGTGCACTCGCAGTGGGCGTCCAGGAAGGTGATCACCTGACCCCGTGCGGCCGCCGCCCCCCGCAGCCTGGCGCGGATCAGCCCGGACCGCTTCTCCATGCGTAGCACCCGCACTGGCACCTCCAGGGTCCGTACGTGCTGGTCCAGCTTCTCCTTCAGGAATTCTGCCGGTAGCGAAATGGATCTCTCTGCCCGGGCCTTGCCGTGCCGCGCGGAATGGCTGCATTTATAATTCATTCCACCTTCTCCCTGCACAACCGCCCCCTTCCTCCCCCACCACTGTTTTCATCTCTTGGCATCAGATCAAGGCCACCAAGAAGCCTTAAGCTGCGTTTTTATATAAACACGCTCTGCAGCGCAGGTGACAGTCGTACCTACCGCCTGGCTGTATTTCAATTTCCCTCACGGCCTGCTCATATTTCTGTGACGGCTTAATGTTCATTTCGTCCATCTGCTTTGCTCATCCCTAGCTGAAGGTTGTTGAGAAATTGATACCCTCACAATCTACCCCCCCCAGGCCCCCACACCCACACTTCTCTGGATTGATTTTTTTTTTTTGTCAGACTCGCTATTTTACATGTTCTTGCATTTACAAAGCCGCCTTCTTAGGCTGATGCAAGGTTAGGCGCCTTATTCACATGGTGCACAGCTGAAAGTTCTTGGGGTTTTGCTGTAAAGCTGCTGTTCTGGACAGGACTAGGTGTGACCTTGCTAAAAAATCAAGTATAGGGTGCTTACAGGACTGCAATAACAGCTAATCCAGTCCCTGTGGGGCCCGAATTGCAACCTTAACCCCGACCCTCCCTAAAAGAGCCCGAATGGGTTCCAGCTAGAAAGCACCTTGTGAAACAGGATCAGGTTGCAGTGAGATAACAACCACCTTCTTAGGTAGAACCGGATGAGACTGCACTGGAAGGATTCCTCAGCAATAAATGGGGACTGAGTGGCAGAGGTGGAAATTTCAGGTCCAGAAAGTACGAATACAGACCAGGATTTTGTTTCAACCAACCAGTTGAGTACTCTGTAGCTGTGACTCTTTATGCTCAACTGGTTGGTTGAAACTAAATCACGGTCTGGATTTGTACTTTCTGGACCTGAAGTTTCCACCTCTGCTGAGTGGAGAGCTGGGGAATACCTCTCTCGCTGGCGTCGTCCACCAGCAGGATCTCCAGCAGCAGGTGGCCTGGCGAGCGGTTGATGGCGCTGTGGACCGTCCGCAGCAGCGTGCTCCAGGCCTCGTTGTGGAACACTATGACAACGCTGGTGTTGGGCAGGTCGTCCGGGTACACTTTCGTCTTGCAGCTGACAGGGGCCCAAATACTTGTAGTGAGCATGCAACGCCACGCCACCTCGTCCGGTACAGAACCGAAACGCAGGGCCGCTGCTGGCAGCCGGGACATATGAGGTCATCGGTTGCCATGGAAACAGAAGTGGAACTTCGGAGAGCAGAACAGGGGCAACTCGCTGAACGGCGACAGCGTGGTCCTCACCCATCCAGTCTGACATCCGGCAGACTCCTGTTGAGGGCGATCATGTCACTGGCCATGAGGTTAAACTGGTTGATTTTAAACATCTCCTTCATCTTCTCCTGATTCTCCTTGGAAACCACCACCGCCTTCCCCATCTCTCCTGGGCCTTCCTGTGTGCGTGACATCACCGCTGCAACGCAAACATGAAGGGAACATTAAGGGTTTATGCAGGATTATCCAGCTACACTCCTACAGACCAGATGAAAAGTGCCAATGAATGGATTATTCCACAAGCTGTTTTTATGTTGTTAATAACACTGAAAATCTTCTGACGTTCATTTTCCTAGATCTTTACTTGGTCTTGCATCTGTTATCAATAACCACATATTCACATCCAGTCCAGGACTACTCTATATGACAAATATGAAATTATATCTTGCGGGAGTTTCACATAACTGCCAAAACTGCTAAGAGAGAACTCTTACATGAAGCAGAAGAGGTGAAATATCATTATTACAATCAAACACTCAAATTTGTAGGGTGTGCAGTCAGTACCAGAATCATTTTCAGATGTGACGGGTCCAAAAGAATTTGTATTCCGAGTTAATTTCGGGCTGAGGGAGCCTGGCGAAGGCATTTGTCACTTTGGCACGTCTGATCAATTTGTTCCACAGAATGCTCTTCATTCTTCATTTGCGAAGCCTTTTTAATGCTGGGGGGCTTGTTTTCGAGACGCAGGGACAGGGCAAGTCTGTCGGCTCGATTAATGTTGCCCCCGCTGATGAATGAGGCGGGAGCGCGGGAGGTCGACAGGAGGACGGCTGACAGACTCCTCGCCCCCGAGAGACCCAGATCACCCCCCCCTCCCGTCCCCTTCCTCGTCTGTTTGGGTCAGAGTACCACAGACACGTGCACCCTACATGCCCCACCGTACCAGCGGCCCGCTTACTCCAGCATTAAACGTCTGCTAAATGACTTTGTGTCTCATTCCCATGAACCACTACCCCCCCGCGCCCTTTGGCTGGTTTTTCTACAGGCCGACGGCTGAAAAGGCGTGTGAATGTTGAGAATCTTGAAATAGCATTCTGGGTTCTTTCTGAGTCATACCTTTGAGCATCATGTTCTAAAACAGAGATACATCCTGACTGACCTCCTGCTCTGCGGAACTGATAATCACCAAACAATGGTTTGGAAGTGACCGTATGAAGAAAAGCAAGCTTAGTACAGAGAATTGAGGTTTATAGGCCACTGACAGCATTAAAAGTCAAATACACACTATATGGTCAAAAGGATCAAAAGTATTAGGACACCAGTCTGTCCATCATCTCACTCTGAATCAAACGGTATTAATATGAAGTTGGTTAACGCTTAGTTGCTATAATAGCCAGCTCTCTTCTGGGAGGGCTTTCCGTTAGATGCTGGGACATTGCTGGTTGGATCTGCACCTTTCCATTTGTGTGTTGATGTTGGTTGACCAGGTCCCTGTCTGTGAGCTTGTCTGGTTGGGTATTGATGTTGGTCGTTCAGGTCCCTGTCTGTGAGCTTGTCTGGTTGGGTATTGATGTTAGTCGATCAGGTCCCTGTCTGTGAGCTTGTCTGGTTGGGTATTGATGTTGGTCGATCAGGTCCCTGTCTGTGAGCTTG
>JAODLC010000038.1:20263534-20281082 GCA_026781145.1 Hippopotamyrus pictus | reverse complement strand
CCACCACCATTCTGCCCCTATTGTTTGACGCTGTAGGTTGCATGGCTGTGTGCTTAATTATACACTTGTATGTCAGCAGTGGGTGTGGCTTATAGGGCCAGTTCCTCTAATTACTATGGCTGTCCCAATACTTTTGACAATATATTGTATCAACAAGGAAAATAGATCTACTGTCAAGGCAGATCTTGCTAAACTAGCAATAATGACACCCATCTCAGTAGGGGGGGGCAGACTTTTAATAACGAAGACCTGCCCCTCAAACTTCACCAGCTCAAGCAAGGACTAGGACATGCTGCTGTACCACAGGAAAAGGTGTTTCAACAAGTATTCTGTTTATCCAGCTGTAGCTACAGAAAACTCTGCAGATAAAAAGCAGAAGATCAGGAAAATTTATCTGGCCGTTTAAATCCTGTGTCTGACAATCTTAACAGACTGTAAATTCCTCATTTCCCCCAAAGCAGTGTGTTCAAATTAGGCCACCATAATTCCCCGAGGCTTGAAAGAAGCCCAGGTAGTTCCAATGCCCCCGAGCATAAAGACACCCTTTGCATACTGAGAATCCTTGTGAGGACGTCTAAGTAAGTGATTGAGGATCTGTACCCAGATCCAGCAGAGCGATACAGAATCAAAGACCAGACTCAAAGGCCTCAAAACGAGGACAGACATCTGCATACCAATAAGCTATTATAAGCCAGCAATGTATTTTTATATTAGCAAAGTGAATAAACTGATAAGTGAATCGGAAGTAGAACTGAATTATAGAAACTCCTGTGCTGGTAGATCTGTATCAGGATCTGGGGTGTGGTTCTGATCCAGTTTGCACAAGCTACCACTCCTGTCTTATTTGGGCTTGCAAATGGGCCCCGGCATTCCTGTGTGATAAGGATCGCTCCTCAGATGAAGAGAGACAGGCCATTTCTGATTCAATGTAAACCCTAAGCGTGTCTGACAGGCTGTGCTCACGGCGTCGGCGCGGACATCAACGTGCTGGGAGCATGAAGAGCGTCGGAGGGGAATATGCGTCAGCGTCCTACAAGCGGGGCTGGCTTTTTGATAAGCATGCCCCTGTGGGGGCCAGAGAGGCTGCTCTTGGATTTAAAGGAGGGGGTGGCATAGAGGCACAGGGCTTAGAACTGAGGTCCGTAACCTCCAGGGTTTGGGATCCACATCTGGATCTGTGTATGCAAGGTTTTCATGTTCTCCCCGATGCAGTTAGATGAACTGCCGTGTGCGTCTGTGTGTGTGTATGTTTATGTGATAAAAACCTGTTACCTGGCTGTGGGGACCTTTTTTCAAATCCTAACTGAATTTTATGAAAATCTGTGACTGCAATCAAGAAATGAAAAATGTCAAAAGCCTTGTATTTTATTCGGTTACTTATGGGTTATGGCTAGGTAGAGGTTAAGCTTGTCATTATTGGGATAAGTGTTCTCCCCATACAAATGAATGGAAAGTCCCCACAAAGATATAATTATAAACCTCTGTGTGTGCGTGTGTGCGCGCGCGCGCGTGTGTGTGTGTGTGTGTGTGTGTGTGTGTGTGTGTGTGTGTGTTCCCTTTGTCCCCTGCCTTCTGGCCTCTGCTGCCTGTAATGACCTTGAGGCTCATCATGAACCTGTACTGGATAAATGGTTGGAAAATGTATGCTTTAAAGGGGAATTACAGCCCTGATTGTATCATATCCATTTTTTCCTACAGAGGGAGCATAGATACTAAGTTCTTTTGCCCCAGCTATAAAGCACCCACCCTATAAAGCACTTTAAAAAGGTTTTGCCAAGTTCGTAATTCAGCAGGAGTTTACAGTATAGTACATCCGGCTCTTATCCGCCAGGCCTCCATCCGATCCACTGTTACACCGATCATCCGTTACAATGGCCAATGTTTAGTCACTAGGAGATACTAGTGATCTTTCACCGTGGACACTGATGCAGTTTAATTGGCAGCTTCCTTCAAGCTCCTCAGATTCAGGTCACTCTACCAGGACCTGAGCTACATGCAATTAACAACCTGCAGTGTCAAAATAATGAGGAGAGCACAACATGGAGAACAGCTAACGCTCCGAAGTCTGTGCTAATCTAAACCATAAAATAATTAATGTAAGGAGACTCATGGAGAATTGCACATCCTACAAATCATGTTGTTACCCACATACACTATAGGGACGTTATTTCATCATACTGTACACATCTGTTTGACTTCAGTAACTTATGACAAAAAGTCAAGTCCTCCAAGGACCCAGTTAAGAGTTAGGCTGGGTCGCCTCAGAAGATTTGCTTGGAGGCCCCAAGATGAAGTTATTAACCAATTGCATAAGAGATAATCAAGGCAGACAGACATGCTTAACACAGGAACAAGGCATGAGGTCACTGCTATACCTAATTATTCTACAATATGGTTTCTTGTAGGTTAACTGTAGCAAAACTTCAAAGAACAAAGGAGCAAAGCCTTTCCTAGAGCTTCAACCAGCAACCCAAAAATAACAGGTCCTTCCTGAACCCTTGTGACACCTGCCCAGACAGATGATGGGCTCGCAAAAGGAAGGATTAACAAAGTCAACCAGGCATCCAGCCTCCCTCACAGCACAAACCTATACAATGCGTTGCATTTCCACCGTCAATATGAAGCCGTTTATTTCCTTATTACCACACAGAATGAGACTTTTGCCAAAACTGCAAAAAGGTCACTGTAAAATGATTGCAGGAGTCCTACATGGCACAGCAAACAGACTGTCAACCGCCTAATCCAGTCTTTGCTGGGTAGACTTGCTACTTAGGGCTCATCTGCCAATCTAATTCCAGAAAGCTTAGAGAGACATATTTACACTTCACCGTGTCTCAGCACAGAAAGCCAGTCTTACTTTCGTTCAAACTTGGGTTTAGGGATAAGAGTAAAACTGCGCATGGCGATGACTCTGTGTGACCCGGCGAAGGACCAGGGGAGATCGCCGTTAATGGAGAGCCCCAGCATCCCAGTTAGTTCATTTGCTGACGGGTTTTATCGTCCATGCTAACCTTGAAAGCTGCTTATGTTACCATATGGCATCCTACTTACTGCAGATGGATGTGGGGGGGGAAAGACCAGAGAATCGCACAAATCACTGACCTCCTTAACCGCCGCTCACTCCCCTGATGGCGAGAGGGGCGTTACAGACAGCAAACCTGCGACCCTCCCGGACCGGCAGTGAGGATCGCCGCTCAAAACAAAAAGGACAAGTCCTCCAGAATTTCCAACCGCGAGGGCACAAGGCTGGGGACACCCTGGACGGGGGACCAGTCGATGGCAGGGACATATGCCATTCAGAGACACCAGTTCATCTCGTTGCATATTTTGGACTAACCCTAATCTGCACAAACATGTAAACTGCACGCACAGACGGTGTTTCTCATTATGCGTACTAGACCGTACTTGTACTGTATTCTCGTGTCCATCGCTGAAGACCAGGTCCAATACTAAGAACAGAAGTACAAAGGACGGTAAATATCCCAGGAGGTCAGTCTTGCCATACCCCAACTGACAAGGAGTATCTAGCCAAACGAGATCAATCCCATGATTATTGCACCCCGAGTTTGTTCTTGGGAGGCAAGATCAAAAGGCAAAAGGCTAAAATCACGATCAAGTACGATCTTTGCGTTCTTGGTATTGAGAAAAACCTAGATACCGGCGGGGGGGGGGGGGGGGGGGGCGTAGTCAAAAAGGAGTCAAATAAACAGCCATGGAGGTCGCATTGGTACCCGAAACAATATGTATCTTCTTATCCTATCGTATTGGGGCAAAGTGACTGGAACTGCAGCGAATTTGAGTGACAGTATTCAAAAAACTGTGTTTTAGGGACTTCACGCCATTTCAAATACTAAGGGGGAAACTATCTCAGAGCGATAATCTCAGAGAAGGGAGAAAGAACTGGAAAGTGACTGGAAAGTGACAGATCTGAGTCCAGCTCCTGAAATCAGCAGCACCAAGGCCACAGAGAGCCCGACCATGTTCCCAGGCAGCCTGTCTCCTGTCCTTCAGACCAACAAGATGTCATAGCAGCAACAGCAAAGCCAGAGAGAGCCAGCTTGGACAGACTCAGCTTGTCTCAATATCCTAAGAGGAACGTGCATTTCGACATGCCACAGCCCACAAAAACCACAAAGTCACTTCAACAAGCTGATGTGTCACAAAAACGGAGGACTACAACTCCCAGCATGCCCTAGGGGCAGCATGATACAGGTGAGGCATAACAAAGGAAAGGAAAAACCTGAATCTAAGGAGTTACCTAAAGTTCGATGTCTGGGAGGGCATTTTGAGCTAGGACAGGATTTCAATCAAGAGAACTTGGATTTCACTTAAGCACTGAGCACTTGCTGTGTGCTGATTGGTCAGTCTCCTATAATCATTCATGTGTCACTAATGTTAATGTGAAACAGCTGGACGAGTCTTTCAATCAAGGATACAGCTCAAGAAGAACTGAACTGAGCACAGGACCCTTTCAGATTTAATGCTGATGGTAAGAGATAAAGTAACTCAAAGTGTCCTTCTTGACGTGGATTTAGTGGGAACCTTAGAGTCAACCTCAGTTGTAAAACTGTAATAGCTCTTAGCCAAGTTACTAAGTGAGAGTTGGTCAGTACCATGGTCACATGCTGCAGTGTGGTTTAAAACAAGGTCGTTTACATTTTGGTCCACTGTCCAGTAACACCTGGAAGACCAAATAATGGCCCTTGATATGGAAACCAGACATTCACTGCACATAAATTGTTGTTCATATATATGACTTGTATTGCATTTTCTTAGCTTTTCTTCATGCTGATCTTGTTGAAAGATTGCTGATGGTCTGGGCATGGAATTTTCAAGTTCTTACCACAAACCCAAAGTAAAACTCATGGGCATGTAGCCTCACTGACCTCGCAGGGCCGGCAGCAGGGACCGGTCCTTGTGCTCGTCGCATTTGTTGCACTCGCTGAAGTAGAGCAGCAACAGCACGTCCACCAGCACCCACGCCAGCGAGGTGGTCAGCACCACCTTGCAGTAGACCAGCCGACGCATGGCTTGGCAGTCTGTGGGGGGGGGGGGGGGGGGGGTCAGTGCTGACCCGCCCGGAGGAGAGGGCAGACTCCCGAGGAGGCGTGTTGTGGAGATGACGTTGGCAGCTGCGGCAAGGCTGTGCAGCTTGAGGGCCTCAGGAGCATCATCGCCCTGGAGTGGACGGCGGGAAAAAAGCAGGTATGGAGGGGAGCAAATCAAGTACAGATCAATAGAGCCAAAAAAAGCAACAAGAGAACTCACTCGACACAGGAATTCAAGCATTTAGACTGAATAAAAATATGAATTTATATCTGCTTTAGCCCACATAGCAGCAGCCGTGGGTGACAGCTAATGATGGCAGAGAAGCGGTCTTGAGCGGCACACGGTCGGTCAGATTACCGCGCGTGGTTAATCACTGTCTAACCCTAACCCGACAGGAAGCGGGGTAAGTTAAACCTGCAGGTCACCGACGTCGTGCGATAATCCCACCCAACTGCCGCTTGCTTTCCTGCCCTCATTTCCCGGTAACGCGCGGCCGCTGCTGCGAAGCGGCTCGACGCGTCTGGCTGTCGGCGCCCACGGCGTTTTGCGCGGCGCCGTTCCCTGCCTTCGGGTTCAAGAAGATGCGTCAGCCACGCCGAGGCTGGTGAACTCCCGCAGAACCCGGGCCGATCCTCCTGGGGAGATCGTGCACGCGTTCCGCCCTACATGCCGCGCCGAATTAGCGAAACAAAGCCGAGGGAGGCCAGTGAGTCACTGCCTGCTGCAGACACACCTTGATGAAGACGGGACCCCAAAGGAGCAGGATGTGCCTCTGAAACGTCCATTAACATAAAACACAGCGTCCCTCTACGGCCAATTTAAAATGGTGAACCTCTCAAGAAGCTTTACGGTTTCCAGTACAATGCTTATTCCTGGGAGCTTTTATGAGACCAATTAGAAAAAGGAAAAAAAAAAAAAAAAAAAAAGAGGTGACCAAGGTAATAAACAGCCCAATGAATTTATTGTCCTGCATATCTTAATTAGTGAAGATGCTTCTCTCATGTGACAGCCAGCGGAGCAGCCTCTGCTGATCAATAACACACATCAGCAGTCTTAGGATGTTAAAAACTGTTAAAAGACGAAAGTAGAAAATGAGTGACACCACTAGGCCGTCAGGTGAAGCATGCTGTGATGTGCTGGTCCGGTAGTCTTGGAAGCTACTGTTCCTGAAACTTGAAGCTGAAGCTGTAGGTTAAAGATTAAGGCAGTCCAGGTTTACAGTGCCCCTAACAGGAGATAAATTATACTAATGAGCTCAGCTACCAGAGGACTACAAAGTTTCTGTGGACACCTAGTGTCTGGTCTCCAAACAACCAAGAACCAAGAGATAAAGGCGACTTAAGAGGCACAGATGCTTGTCCCCCAACCCCCACATCTTTCCAGAACTGCTCCTCCTCAAATCTTAAATATGACCGAAGCTCCTCATGGAGGTATAAGGCAGCATCCTCTCTTTATCCCTCTCCGCCAGTGTGCATCCTGCTTCTCACTTTGTTTTTTGCTGCCAGTCATGCTGGCCTCTCTCTCTCTCTCTCTCTCTCTCTCTCTCTCTCTCTCTCTCTCTCTCTCAAAAAAAAGAAAAGAAATACAGGGTGGTAAAAATTAGGCCCAACAGCCCACACTGGGCACTTGAGGATTCCCTCGTGGACCAGTACGTACTGAGAGCCGTACAAACGCATCTGCTCACCAACAACAAACGCATCTCGACGACACATTTACGAGACCTGGTGGCAATCAGCTCATACTCACAGACCCCCCCACCCCCCACTAACGCTCCTCCATGGAGTGAGATTCTCAGCCTCAGTGCCACTGAGAAGCACTGAGCTCTGTCCGCTTTGGTGAGCCTGTACAGAGTCCTCCCTGAGAGATATTCATGGCACGGATATCTCCATCGAGAAGAGGCCATCGCAGGAGCACGATGGAGAAGATGGAGTAGAGGCCATCACAGGCAGGTGGCCGGGGCCTCAAACCCACCCTGCTACCTGCAGTGTGATCTATGCCAGTTTGGTTACCACCAGACCTGCGGGTGGAGTCTCCGGAAAAGGACTAAATAAGACCACCTGCATGATTGGAGACCACCCATTTAGTACTACCCCGCACTAAGGCATTGGATCTTAAGTTTAATTCATTAATAAAGCATATTTCACACAATGGCAGTTGAACAAAGTGCTATACAATTGAAATAACACATACCCATTTACTGTACAACTAACAATGCAGAGTTAATAGCCAAAGAACAGTGTGTTTTAAGATGGGCTCTAAAAATATGTAAACATAATTTTGGGGCAGCTGGATATGCAGAGGGAGCAATAACTGCAAACACACAACCTCCTGTGTGCTTTAGTCTGGATTTTAGGACCACGAGGAGAGACTGACCAGCAGTCCTTACTAAACAGCCAAATTAAAGCCAGATAAAAAAATACAAATTATTATATAAAGTTATCCGTCTTGTCCATACTCAACAGCATAGGCTATTGGAAAAGCTGTTATAGTGTCAAAAACAGACATTTTCTGCAGCCAAGGTAATTAATAACTAGCTATGAAGTATTTCTTTAGAACTGAGAAACTGCTTCTGTATAAGATCACTGGAACATTAATGAAATTCTGTGCAAATCCATCTTTTGCAGGGTCGGTGCTGTAACAATATGCTTCTGCCCAGAGTGATGGGGAATTTCCCAGATCAACAGAAACACACACAGGTGATGGCAGAAAGGAACAAAACTAGGCGTTTAATCTTTGGGTACCTCTCATCTGGGTATCCCTGGCAACAGGAATACCGAGTGCCTAACTGGGAATGCTGTGTCCCAGTCAGTTCATGGGGCAAGCTGGCAGAACACAACTGTTACGCCCTGGACTTGGCTCTAAAAGGCTGTAAGTTCAGATTTGATTATTGATGGATAAGGCTGATATTACCGTACTGTAAAAGATGCCTGAGATCGTATTAGTGTCGGTCCTTCGAGCTGCCCTGGATAACGGTGAAGCGACTGAACTACGTCATGCAATGGAGCGATGAATAAGATGGAGAGCGACGACGGGATGCTGCCCACTTGCAGGCTTTTAATTCCCCCTCAGACCGATCCAGGGCCATCACTTCTCCAGTTTCCCCCCGCGTTAACGCTGCGGGAAGCTTGCGAGTCTCATCGACTTGTTTTAGGAGTATGAACTGGCCAAGGGAATTACGCCAGTGTCCCCTTTTCCTCACACCACCGTGTGGAGGGTGTTAATAAGAGCGGACACGATTTGAAAATGAACTTAAAGAGATCCGTGACTTTTTTGACTAGCGTTAATTTCCCCTCTTGTTTCATAAATGATAGCTACGCTTGGTTACAGTTTTCTCATACAGTAACTGCACTTCACCCACCCCCTTTAATGTTATTACCTCCACCATTAAGATATTACAGACCGCAGGTAAACATGCCTGCACTGTGGAATTTAATAACTTCTCGGGATGAAAGAGGGAGCGATGTTTAAACCCGATGAAACACGAGGACGATTTTGCCCTTTTTGCTTGTATCCGGTGGTAATTAAACCATGAAAGGTGCATTATCATCAAGTCAGTCTGCCTTTCATCCAACACATGCATTCTTCGATAAGGCCTGATTTTCACTGCCGAATACCAAAATCTCAACGCCAGTAATAAGACCGACATTATAAAAAAGCCGAATAAACTATGCACAGACAATGCACGTTGGCAGAAAAGCCCCGATCCGGTCCAAACTTAAAGCTGCAGGATACAATGGCGCTCCGACAGCCTTGTCATGACTTTTAATACCTATGAAATAATACGGTTACTCGTAAATATTCGGCATCAAATTTACAACACTCAGCCAATGCAAACATCAAAACCTGTAAATAACCATGCATGCAATCCTCACTAAACCTGCACTGCCGCTAACTCCCGTCTATACAACTGTACAATTTATAATACCGCTTATAGAGTTACACTAGGCTTCAGTACTCGCTTAACAGGATATTTGAGAAACACGGCGATGAATTACTGTACCGTCTTCCGACGTGTTGCATACGTTTAAATTCTATAAACAAAAAATGACAGAATTCACAACGAATACAACAAAAAATCGCAAACACATCAAATTAAATGCGTGCGGTATACTAACGGGTATACAGCGGTGGATATACTGTTTCATTACAGAAGCATGCTGTTAAAAGAGCTGGTGAAAACACCTTACAGTCCGTCTTCTCTTCTGCAAACCGGTGTGTGATCGATGTTGTCTGTGCAGTCTGGAGTGGAGGCAATTTTTGCCTTGACGTCCCCCTTGATTTCTGATGGAATTGAACTAGAAGCAGGAGACATGCCCTCCTGTGCTCCGAAAGCAGAAAGCAGCTCATCTGTACGCCTTTTCCGGCGCTTTATTGGTTTCCACCTTTGCCAATCAATGCCGCACCAGAGCAGAACTGGCGTCTGGTAAATGTATTTGTTTCTAAATTATGACGCGTCCTTAAACTCAGTGATCCTTTCAAATATGTGGGTACATATAGGGTGCAATCTAAGATGCGTCCAGTCTGTTGGTACAGTATACTTCATTTTTTGCAGAATTAGGGACTCGCTATCTAAATGGCGATTTCCTTCCTAAGTTTATTCCAAGTAGCTGTCAGAAAAAAACACATCTGTCCTTTTTATGTACATCTACAGACCGATTCATTTCCAGTTGACATGAATCGTGGGATTCCTGCGGTCCTCCGGGAATTTCTTTCAGTCATCTGTGTTCAGATAGTAGAATGACATCTCTGACTGGCCAAATGGCGAGATTTGCATATTAGGGAAGGTCATTGAGCCCACCAGCACTAGATATACATTCAGTACATGCATGCAAGGAAGTTATAAAATACCGAAAATGTATATATGCGTAAAAATCGCCTCATGCCCCAACTTGGCTTCAATTGAATCCATCAGTTATTCATTACATTCGAGCTACCCCTGTCAATAAAAAAGCTATTATCTGATTATTTCCTTTTTAATTTAATTCATTAGGGGATTAAAACACAACAATCCATAGATCAGTCGTCTAACCCCTTATCCCGGTCAGGGCTGTGAGTAATACACAAAATTGTGTCACTGAAACAGCAATTGCTCCTACGTCAGCCGTACGTCAGCGTTTTCGTATGGATGTTTTATTAGTGGTGATTTAATACCCACTGAGGGAATAATGACCCCAATGCTTGCTCTGGTGACTGGGTTAGCAGGTTACGGCTTAAATTATTCACTGTGGGCAGTAATGGCTCTTAGCCCTACCAGCCACCAGGGGGCAGAAGGCACCTATTTCCTGCCCTACCGTGCCGATCGAAAAGGTAGCAAAACTGAGGTCAGACGCAAATAAAATTTTTTTGGAACCCTCACCCGCCCCCGGAATTGTTTTATTACGGATCAGACATGTAGTACAATTATGAGTCTGAAGCCCCACCTCGTGCTTCAGCGCCCCGGTTGGCAGAATCCATGGATAAGACCCCCAAAGGTAAGCAAAATTTCACGGGAGGAGGACGCCCCTCTGCCAGGCGGCAATAAATATAAAGAGTTACCCACCATGGAATTTATTTCTGGCTACTTGCTTGATACACCCGTACAGCTATCGTGCAGATATCCACCAATAAGTCATGCCTGGGCGTTTTAATGAGACACCAACTAGTACATCCTACTGAAATATCACTTCTGATGAGTCAGGTAAAAAACTGACATCTTTCTGACAGTTGTGGGGAACTCTAGCCAGCGTTTTCAAACACATGGACAGATAGTGGCGGCCAAAGCAGCATAGAAAATCCATTCTGATTCATCAACTATGGCTAACCCCAGAACTGAGTTCTTCTTTAGATTTGCTGCTAAGTGTATCTGACATGTATCCGTTCTCATATTAAGAAATAAAAAAACACCGGCAGACTGTTCCTGTTTTCTATCAATCACAATGACTAATTAGTACCATGCAGCTTCATAGTCGTTATCCTGTTAATCTGATATGACATTTTTATGAGGCAGCATCTAAATTTTCTGCCTTCCAATGAATGAGAATTAAAATTTCAGTCTTCGATTTAATGTCAACAGAGTACATGTTCAGGTGTAACACAGTAGGACATGATGTTCTTACTGTACACAACTTAAAATGGACAATGGGAAATACAATATTCCCATTAAGTCTGCATATCCGTTCGTTTTTATCCGAGAAGTACAGGCTGAGTCCGTTTATTTCTGTGGTTTATCTTCCAAAAAAATCACCTTACCGACTACCAACGGTAATTTTTCGGTGGGCACACGAGTGCCCCCTTCAGGCCGTCTGAGACGTCACCGGATCCCAAACTCTGGATTCCTTCTGATGAGAAATTCTCCAGCCTTTTACCTGAAAGCTATGGGGCTTTTATCATAAATAACACAGAAATTCAAGCTAAACATTTAATTCACAACAACGCCTAAGCAAGGCCCCATCAAAATTTCAGTCTTCACTTTTCAACAATACACCCCAGTGTGATTTTTTTAAGTTTAAACATTTTTAAACTTCCCATTACTGTAGCTGTATACATCAATGACCCTGACATCAAGAATGACTCATAAAGCTATAATGTGCTTTCTGTCCTTCAAGCCAGCATCTACTGCTGTGTGAGAACAAATGAATGACTGTCAGATTTTATAAACATCGTCACATTTTTCATGTATAATTTTTAAATGAATCATTAATTACATAATTTTTCCATGTTGCCAGAAGTGAAAATAATATGTATTTGCATGCGCATCATGAAGCAAAACTATGAGTTAGGTGATCAGCAGTTATTGTCAGCACCCAGACACTAAATAATGTTTATTTATTTAGCAGAAGCTTTGTCCAAGGGGACTTAAAAGTGAGGAAAGACTGAGATCAGAGCACAGGGTCAGTTAGCATCCAGTGCCATGTAGCAGTTAAGATTAAGGACTTGCTCAAAAGTTCAATGGTGATATGTTTCCTCTGCCAGTCACAGGATTAGAAGCCACAACCTTCTGGACACATACAGAGACCCTTAACCTACTGATGAACACACCACCCCATGTGACATATTGAAAGATTAGTATGCTAGTCATCAAAAACATTTGTAAAAGGCAGTGTGTGGCACGGTGGGTTAAACCTCTGTGCCTGTGATTGGAAGGTTGCCGTTTACCCCCTTAAGCAAGGTCCTTAACCCCCAGCTCAATGGCCGCTGTTGTGGGCGGCTGCCCTTCACTGCCAAGCTTCCTCTTACTTATATACTGCATTTGTCTCTGTGTCACGGACAGAATTTCCCCACAAGGAGGAAATCAGAAGCATCAGAACAAAACAGGGGTCATGTCATCTTCATGGATGTAATACATGTTGGTCACTGTGAAATTAAAATATTCCAGTGCTCTATGCCTTTAACATGCAGTTACCATGACCAACATAGACTGCATTTTTGCACAAGTGCCAAAGTGTTTTTATTTATTTATTTTTTTTACTGAAATGAGATGCAACAGAAATGGAATAATCTAGACCCACAGAGAACAAATTTGATATAAAATACCTAAATACATAAATAATTAAAGACTTCACTTTCACCATAATGTGTTGTATTAAGCGAAGCTGTCCGCGACATAAATCACTAACATGCAGTTTCAGAAATTAATAGGTGTCAATAAGAAGCAACTATAATACTATATGGTCCTATAAAAACAATAGCACCGCTATGAAATGTTTTCTCCAGCAGATGTCAGTAGAGCATTATTAATCTGTTCTGTAGGTGTGTCGGTGACTTTTCTTCAGGACGTCTTGCTTTCAGGCCCCCCAATGACACGCATTTCGTGATCTTTAGATCAGCTGTGTATACATTTTCCTCTGTAATGTATGTTCAGCAAACTTGCATCAGTGCTTGGTCGCTTATGACCACCACCTTTTTGGGTGCTTTTTTTGCCGGGAGTAAAATATGTAAATATAGAATACAATCACCTCTCCAGATTCGCGAATCTGACATTCGAGGTTTCGGTTATTCGCGAATTGGCCGTGAACAATTGCATTTTTGGAGGTTGCCTAAAGATCGCAGGAACTTGCCAAGTTGCATAAGCCAAAATATATTAACAATAGGCCTAGTGAAAATGATTTGGATCACAGAAAATTACATAATACTGTACATCAGTGGGCCAATTAGTGTCATGCAATATTTGTCAGTGTAATTGCATAGGCCTACTATATGTTTATTTAAAATAAATTTTAATAATGGTTCCAAAACATAGTGCTCCCAGTAACTTTGCACATACAGGGACATCATTTGGAGTATTTATAAAAGGGTATAGATGGGAAGTGCCAAAGTAATTTGACATACAAAGAGTACAGTGCAGTACTGCTTGTTTGTAAACTGGTAATAAATAGACTTTATGTTATCGTTCAGGCTAGCAGGTTGTTATGGGCTGAGATTGGGGGGCGGGACAAGTATTATTCGCAAATTTTCACATTAGCGGGGATATTCCGCAGCTAAAGTGATGAGGGGTGGGGGCGGTTATTCCTTTTAACTTGGTATTTAGTTTCCTCTGTCAGAAATAGCAATTTTGTTCAACGAAGACATATTTCAGTTCCGCCAGTCAACTGTATTGGGTTTTATATCATTTTTAAGTTAAATTTACTACTATGGATAAAAATTTCAATATTAATTTATTTTGGCTTTCCAAAATGTAAATTTTTGAAATTTTACAAAAATGACCAGCCTGAAGACAATCGGAGGGATGGGGTTTCGCGCACTGCTTTGTTCTGAGAGGGGCGCTGTTTACACTGACCGGCGTGTCTGAAAACGTGATGCAGGCTCCTCTCAGCTGCAATGGTTTCACCCGGCCAGGTATATAGCCACGCGCTGCCTGGGATGATGCAAAAGTTGGCCGCGCACGCTCTACGGGACGAAGTTCTCCGGGTCTCACGTGAACGTAAGATAGATCTATATGCTCATGTTTCAGTTGATGATTTACTGCAGTTCAGCCAGTATTAGAATGTGGATTTCATGAGTTGTTTTTAAAGTACGTACCCACCTGTTTCTGTCTTTGGCTTCATGAAAGTGAGCAGAGATGAATTCTACAGCGTTCAATGAAACGGACACTGGGCTGTTTTCCAATAGGAGCGACGGGATTTTCAAATGCTGTAACTTCTCCTCTATAGTGACCGATGACGGCTTTGTTGCAGCTGCACCAGATGAGCGAAGTCTGTTCATCATGAGGGTTGTGCAAATCGCTGTCATGTGTGTCCTCTCCCTGACGGTGGTGTTCGGCATCTTCTTCCTGGGATGCAACTTATTAATAAAATCGGAGGGAATGATCAACTTTCTGGTAACGGACAGGAGACCATCCAAAGAGGTCGAGGCTGTCATAGTGGGCGCGTATTAGCTCACGCTACTTCTGGATCTCGGGATTTCCCCTTGGCGACCGAGTGCCGCTGCCGATCCAGCTTGGCGATCCAGTGAGGAAACTGACGGCACCTGGGATCCAGTGTGAAGTGCTGACTTGGACAGAAAACTCTCCAACCTGACTATCGGTGCGATCGGACGCTTTGAGACACTAATTTGAAGTTATTTTCCTGGGATTCATTTTTCTTTTTTTCTCATGGCTAAAGCTTATCTATTGAGAATGTTACACGGATCAACGGACGAAAGCTAAGAAATAAAATTACAGCTGTTATGAGAACAATTGATATCATTCGAAACCTCAAATAATCTGACTTAAGTTTCTCTATAATGTTTACTGAAGCGTTGATTAATACCGATTTTTTTGTCCTTTTTGTGAAAGCAGCGGTGTCCTAAATGTTGAAACGTGGTTAATGTTTCTCACATTTTCATTAATATGCAAGGACAACGTTTCCTTCGATTTAAGCGTGGCACGGGTTCAGCAGCTACGGCCTTTGTTACTAATAATATATTATTGCACGGATGATGAAATGTAATGAAGTTATGTACCCTGTCCTTTTTTAATAAATGCATATTAGAATTCAGTTTAAATCTTTTTTTTTTTTTTTTTGAAGTAATTAACTTTTGCTTCAAAAGAAATCAACGTCAATGCATTTATTGTTGATGTTTTTAATTGATGTAATTAAATTGTCACATGAGGGGATGTCATTAAAGTTTCATATTGTGTTTTAAAACAATGTACAATGAACAATTTGCACAAATTGTTAATTTGGAAACTGACAGTGTTATTTGTTTTAAATACCATTATGGTTAACATTGACGATGCTTCCACGACTTAATTACCAGCGACATTCTGCTTATATTTAAGGCCGCGTACGGTTTTCTCAGTGCCAAACTCAAACCGTATCGTATTTTCAAGTCAGTGGTTCGATATGTAAGAATAGCTGTCATAACTGTCTTTGCAACATTCCCAAAAATGTACAGGTTCTTTTGTAAATGAACAGATGCTGTTGGAGGTATTTGATTCCATCTTCCTGCTAAGAAGTCTATAGGCTCCATCACCCCGCTTCTAAACTTCGGGGTGGGGTGGGGTGGGGGCGGGTATCCACCTTCTATTGAACGGCCTTGTCCTTTTAGCCCAGCAGCAGCGGAGACACGAGAAAACTGTCGCACGGCAAGCGACAGACCGATATAAAATCACCACGGTTGTATCGAATGCCATCCAAGTGAGATCATTGCTAATCACCTTATTTTCCAAATGGCTGAAGCATGTTTTGGAAAGCTGACCCCGGCCAGCTCAGAGCACTCGTGGATATTGATAGAAATTTCATGCTTTTTGAAGCTGCGAAAAGCCCAACCCGTTGAGCAGTCTTGTGGCTAATTGACACACGGTTTTCTGAGGACCACCTATCATGCTCGAGACTTACGGCCAAAATAGATCAAGGCAGCCAAAGGGATGTGAGTAACGAGAAAACTTCAAATACCGACCACGTTATCCCAAATGTATTGCTTTAGGCCACCACGACACTGCAGCCATTAGATTACATCTATGAACATTTAAATAGTTACCAAAGAAATTTGTTACTTTGAGGTATGTTCATCATTTTGCGCGATGCAAAATATGTGTCAATCTGAAAAATTTCTAGCGTTCACTGAATATTTCCTTTTCGTACTCAGTCCACTATTGCAAACTTCGACTCTGAGTGGACAGTCCTATTCTCTGTTGATCTGTCCCTCACATTCTGCTGTCTACATTTAGCGAGCCCCGACACAGGCTGATCTTCCAAAACAACTAGGTATAGCCCATGTATGGTAGATATGGCGTGCTGCCCATGCAGATACCCCCATTCCAACACCCTCACGTGCCACCACTCCCGATACCTGCCATTTCGGAGCAACGTGACACTTTCACGCGGCAGCTGAAACCACAAGTACTGTATGACAAGGGCGCTGGCAATTACTGATCGCAACCGAGAAGACACCCTCAGTGGGAAGGATCACTGAACACAGGTGTTACCTTGTCATAATTAACACACCAATAACAATTTAATCAAGTCGAAATAGATATTTGATTCATTTCACTTGTAATTAGAATTTATACGGCAAGTATTACGTGAAGCTTTGGTTATTGAAACAAATTGCTGCCCAGTTTAGGACAGACTGTCGTTTGAGTATCACAGCGTTGAGTAGTTACTCGGGTACAACCCCAAATTTAATATGAGATTTTACTCTTATTGTTAAGAGACCTGCACGTTGTTTACGGTCACGGATGACTAAATTTATATGTGTTGATAGGAGTAAAAGAGGGAATTAGAACGCCGTGTCCCGTCAAACAAATTGAGTTATATATTTCCGTCTGTGGGCAGATTTATAACTATAATGATCACGGAAAATAAAAATGTTGGAAAAATTCAATCGATATTTAAAAAAAATACTATTTGTTCCAAGTTTCCCGTCGTATCATTTAAAAAAAATCTTGCGGCGAGTATGTGGGTCACTTTAATAAAAGTGACGACAGCTCCGTCTTTATTCATCAGCACACTAGCAACGGCGTGGTGGCAGTGACAGCAGCTGACTGTCCCGCAGGGGTGACGAGAGGGTCTTCCTGGCCAGTGCTGGACCTCAAAGTCGGAACCTCTGTAGCTATCTCTTGGGATCGCAGAAGCTCCACTGGGACCCTTGTAGATGATGAAGGGGAGTTATGGGTTGGTGTTCTCCAGCACTGGAGCCTCGGCTAGTGCAGTTCTCATGGAGGCTTTGGACCACAGTGGAGCAGTTTGGAGGGCTGGCACTATCTCATATGACCTGTAGGGAACATGAGGGACGTCTTCACCGTTGACTACATGAACCAGGAACTCCGTCTTGTACTGCAAGAGAGAGCCTTTCCGGGGGTTGAACTGCAAGTCAGTGTCGTTGATGGCAGGGAACATGGTGCACAAGTTGCTGAACACTGGTCAACGTGGGTGAGCATATTGCCCAGGTGGATGATGCCCTGGCTCTGTGGGTGAGCCCATTGCCCAGGTGGATGATGCCCTGGCTCTGTGGGTGAGCCCATTGCCCAGGTGGATGATGCCCTGGCTCTGTGGGTGAGCCCATTGCCCAGGTGGATGATGCCCTGGCTCTGTGGGTG
>JAODLC010000038.1:20247625-20263434 GCA_026781145.1 Hippopotamyrus pictus | reverse complement strand
CTGGCTCTGTGGGTGAGCACATTGCCCAGGTGGATGGTGCCCTGGCTCTGTGGGTGAGCACATTGCCCAGGTGGATGGTGCCCTGGCTCTGTGGGTGAGCACATTGCCCAGGTGGATGATGCCCTGGCTCTGTGGGACTTTGGATGCCAGGGTATTACCTATGGCCAAACCTGGAAGTGCCTCAGACCCTGAGCAGTGGTGAATGCAGTCTTGGGTTGGGCATTTGGACCTAGTTGGACCTGCCAGTATCACTTTGCAAGTTTATGGAGCTGAACTACATTGACCAGGTGACGTGATTTAGTGCATCATCAACTGGGGGAAGTGGATGCAAACACTTTCAGGTCACGGTGTTCAGGGCACACAAACCCCAACCCAGAACCCGTCCTCCCCCTCCCTGTGCAGCCCATGCACTACTGCACTGCTCTGTGACACCTACTGCCACCATCTCCTGGATCTCCTGCCCTGCCACAGGGTGATGATGGTCCCTCACAGCTGAATGTGCTGATGGTGTTTCTGCCTTGATAAAGGCCTGGAGGGCCGACCCTTCCGTGCACCATCAGAGGGACCTACGGCGGGCACACCTAGAGACTCTTCCAGTGGTCTCTTCCAGTGGTCTCTTCCAGTGGTGAAATACCGCTTCAGTGCCGCACCCAGAGCGACACCACCCCCCTGGCCATGTTGGGTAAGGCTGAGGAGGAGCTGTAGTACCAGCAGCAGGTGGACCACCCCCTCCGTGGGGAAGCCTTTGGTGTAGGTATGGCTCCAGGAGACCGTCTTCGCTGTAGGGTTTGTAATTATATCTTTGTGGGGACTCTATCCGTTTCTATGGGGGAAACTCTAATCCCAACATGACGACCTTAACCTCTATCCAGCCCTAACCTTAACCGTAAGTAGCCAAACAAAATATGAGATTTCTGGCATTTCTAGTATTTTGACTGCATTCGCAGATCTTTGTGAGGACCTGAAAAATGGCCCCCACAATGTCAAAATAAGTTTTTATTACATTGTGGGGTCATTGGGTCCTCACAACGTAACATATATCTGGATACACAAACACACACACACACACACACACACACACAAATACACAGACCATGGTAAGACATCCGACACATTAAATTATACAGATCAGACATACTAACACTGCATTGCAAGGTAGCCTGAATAATAAAGTCCTCGCTGACCCACCCTGCGGCGTCCCAGTATTGAGTACTCCGTAATTAGTTTTTAATGCAGTGATGCCACTGTGACCATATTTTTCCGACAGAATGTGACAAATTGGTGTGTTTCTGCAACTCCCGGGGCCTGTATTAAATGAAGTTTCAGGATTGCAGGGTTTTGACAGAGTAGCACAAGTCAGACTATTTATAACAGCACTGAAAATGTGGTATGTTTGCACTGATCACACTGAATAATGTTTTAATTCTCTATCAACTGCCAACGTATGTCAGACTTTCTCTCTTTTCGCACAGGATGACGACAATGCTAGATTTTTGCTTGCATGTTTTCTCGCATTTTGCAAGTTTTAAAATACATTTAAACGCAAAGTTATTTTTATTCGCAGAACATTTAAAATTAAATAACCATCAAAACTGAACGAACACCATGCACAAGCTCTCCAACAGATTTCATTTTTAGTAACCACTCAGCTATAAACCAATATAAAATTAGTTTTGTATCACTGTTTGCAACCCCACAACAGCTACCTCAACAGCTAATGCTATTTTTAACATCTGAAGAAAATTAAAAAATCACCTTTCGAGTTTATAAAATTGTTGCTAGTTTGGTAGATCATATGTTCTAATGCTTTTCCTTTAATGCTCTTATTGAAATTTATGGTGATAATCCACACCTTTAGGAAAAGCCCAAGGCAACCATGCAAGTATTTAATTGTATTTATATCTGCCAGGTTCAATTTTATATGACCCTGGCAGTGACCAAATTACCACCTGAACTGGAAATTAGTTCCGTGCATAACAGGCATGTTGAGAAAAGGACGTAGAAGCTGAAGATCACAGTATTGGTTCCGCATAACAGAAAGGAGAAAACAAAGCAGAGATGGATGGAGCTCTGTGCTTTTGGAAGAACCTCAAACACTGTGAGGTAATGAGCAGGACACCCATCGACTTGGTATCTGGTTCTCCTGCGATGAGAGGCAGACACAGGTGGTGGTTACGCAGAGGTAGTCAACACTGTGAGGTTCCTGCTACAAATGACTCCCAAATAAGAAAAGAATCAAAAATGAGTTATTTATGCATTAAACGATTAGCTTAAATTTGCTGGTATTAAGTAACTTTTGAGTTCTAGTTCTAGAATTACTTTCAATCGGTAAAGTGCTTTAGAGTATTTTATTTATCTATTTTCCTATTATTGGCTACACGGTCTGGAAATGGAGGTGCATGTAAATGTGGATTTTATTTCACACACATACATACACACAAAAGCATTTTCTGTTGAGAACCATGCATTTTGCATTCCTGTCGCTCCTGTCACCTTCTCGCCCTCCAATCACAGACTGATTTCATATTTCATTTCAAGCAGAAGACAATCTGCTTCACATCTCAGATCAGGACGGTCCAATATCGCGTTGCATGCTTCACGAAATCTGGGCGGTGACCCTGCTAAATAATCCAGATGGAAAAACAGAATGCTTTTTTACAGAAAGAAGCTTCTAGTTAGCCTGAGAAGCATGTATGCATGCAAATGTAATTTGCAACAAAGTAACAGAGTACTAATGTAAGCAGAGGTAGTATATGCCTTCTTCAGATACAAGTAGTATGGAAAATGGATGTATGGTTCACAGGATGGTACTTCTTGTTTTAGGTCTGTTAAGCTTCTCGAACTCATGAGTCTTGACCCTGAAAGTTTTCCATGAATGGAAACACATGCATGGTGTTTTAATTGCATCACTGACTGCAGACATAAGGAAACATCATTATCTCCCAGGCTGTCAACAGCAATTGTCCACTCAAAGCAGGATTGTTGCTTTAAATAAATCCACACACAGGCTTTAACCGTATCACAGCCCGGTACTGTGAACACAGGCACCAGCGAAGCGGGGCCTCAGAACACAGAGCCAACCCGCTTTCTGCAATTAACGAGCGTGACGAGGGGAGGGTTATGCTGTCACACTGGCCAGATGTCGCCGAGCAAAAACTGCTTGCGGATGTTGATCTGCAAGTTGCATAAGTGATGGAACACAGAGGAGGGCGGTGGGATTATCGCATGCTGCCAGTGATTGACAAGGTTTAACCCCCTTCCCATTCATTGCATAGCTCCTGTTTTCCCTGTTATAAACAGCACAAAGTAATCCAGCACACAGTGGGTTTCAAGGCCCACTTTTCAGCATCATTACACACCATCTGAATGTATATCTTTGAGCTCTAGTCTGTTAGATTTTAAACCTTATTTACACTACCAAGTATGTTTGATGTTTTATTTTTGCTTCATCCATCCATCCATCCATCCATCCATCCATCCATCCATTCATCCATCCATCTTGCGTATTTTTGTAGTACAAGGTCAAAAATTTGTGTTTCACCAAAAGCAAACTAAAACTTCTCCCAATTTATGGATCTTGTCACTTCTGCTGAAAGAGTTCACTTTCAGTAGCGTTTGCAGTGGTATAACCCAAATGGCCCTTTACAAGCATTTTGTTCTTTCACTGGTCCATTTCCATGATACCAGTGAGAACATGGGGAACTCCAGTGACAGAAATCCATTGTCTTCATTTTTCTGTATTTTCTCCTTGTAGGAGACATACAGATGAAACAAAAAGACCACAAATGAGATGAAAGACAGAAGTTCACAAGAGCAGTTTAACACGAGTTACATCATGGCACCATGTGGCATAACGGTGCGGAGCCCATGTGACTTAGGCTCTGAGGACAACACTGCCCTGGGGCACTGCCTGTGAACCTGTTGACCCCAGATGGGCCAGCTCTCTCATTGCTGATTGGTCACACAGCACTAGCCAATCATCAGTATTGGATGTGGACAAGCAGTATGATTATCAGTCTAAGAGATTCTTTTTAGAGGTACAGACCACGTTTGACTGACAACAATCCTCTGGGACAATTTTTTTATTGCTTTCCGAGTATTATTTCAAGTTGAGGATGAGTCACAGTCTCCTTAATTGTTTTTTTTTCCATCTTATTTGCATAATAGCAACAAAGGATTCAAAACCCCTTCATGTGTAACCTCAGAACTCTAAATAGCCTCATTTTATTGAAATGAACCTCAGTACTTGAGGCCACAAGAAAGAAATCTTCACACTCTCCAATTTTCAGATGCAGTGACAGCTGTTACACAACATCCCAAACTCTTAAAAATAAATTAAACGCAATTATGTTTTTATAGGCCTATATTTAGGCCAGGGAATTCCATGCGAATCTATGTAGATAATAATCTGTGATAATATGTGATAATATAATGTAGATAATATCTCCTTTGCTGAGATATTTATGGATTTTTCATGACTCATTTTTCCCCATAAATTTTTCTTTTTGTAAGTTGTACCTCATATAAGGAATGTGACAGCTGTACAGAGCAGAAACGACAGCCTCCCGTCTGTTTACATACGCAGGAAGAAGATACCCGAAAGTCCAGCAAAACCGCAAACACCGCTTTTAAAAAGCTGCACCGAATGAACATGCTAGATGGCTGTAGATAACAGCAGCGTAGCATTTACACTATTGTTTAGTGTTGTTGTATTATTGTCTGGCGACATTATTAACGACCTGCTGTTTAACGATGTTGCGCCACCTCATGTGTTTATATGTAAGGTAAATGATACTCCGAAGTGCTTTTGTAATTGTTTTTGTTTCCTTGAGACACACATTTCAATAACAGCTCGTCCAATCCGATTACTGGCAAAATGTCCGAAGGGGTTCGCAAATATTTATCATTTAAAAGCCACTTGTCATGCCTCCCATCGCAAACATGAAATACAGTGCGACCCATCTGGGTCTGCTCGGTTAGGAGACCACCAAGTTTGCTCCAGATTTAGCAGGTCTCTTTGGAGAACATCTCAGCTTGAGATTATGATTTAAATACACAGGAATCTACATGGGTTTAGCTCGTGACGTGTGCCTGAGATTAATGTCTAAAAAGAGCGTAAAAACCGACGTTGTTTATTTTTACCGTAGCCAAACCAGTATCCAAGCAACTCGAATCAAGACACTCCCCAGCCCTCATGGGCCGTTGTTCTATTTTAATCATATGCGCGATTTATACAGGCGAGTTTATGAGTCTGAAGCGCGCGAAGAGGAAATATAGGAGAAACTTGGCCTAAAGGAAATGCGTCTGGTGATCTGATTTTTACAACTGACCTAATGCAGAGTACAGAGGTAGCCTAAAACAGCTTCCTGATCACTGCCGTCTGCTTTTCGTCTTGAACATGTCTGGGATTCAATTTAAAAAATCCCAAGTGAAGAGGGCAATGATTCTTAAATCAACTGTTTTTTTTTTGCAAAAGTGTCAGTTATATTTGTTGTTGCTGTGCAGGAGAGCAAGTTTCGTATTATAGGCCGGTGAGATGGGTGTGTATAGCGGAGTCAATTAGCTCGAGCACTTTGTAAATAGCCCCGTGTGTAATTATTGTTGTAAATAGTTGTGCTGTGTCTTTGGTTCATTTAAGTGTTTTTACCTGCGTGTGCCCTGATTTGTGTCAGCTACTTGCGTGTTTCTGTGCCCTCTGTAAATAGTTATCATGTGTGTGCCATACAGTACAGGGCAGTATCAGATCTCCTTGTGTTTTCTGGTTATATGATTTGTTTTGGTGTTTGTTTTAGGTCTATTAAGAAGTGATCTCATTGAAACTCGCCATGTTGTGGCTGCTATAATACATTGGTGGTGTCAGAAATAGGATACCTGAAGCAGTCCTGCTCCAGCCTGGCAGACCTGCAGGCGGCCGTGGACAAGTGGCGGTTTCGCAGCAAGACCAGCACAGAAGGAACAAACTCATCTGCTGGGGCTGCAGCAAGAGGGGGAACTGGCTTTCGCCCGAGCCTGTTGACAGACGCAGGGTTGTCATCTTTGGCCATCTGGCTGGTGTGAGATTTTCAATTCGAGTCTGTACATGTATTTACATGTATGTAACAGTTTTATTACCTTGTAAACAGTCTGAAGGGTTTACAAACTGATGTAGCTAATTTTAGGTTTATAATGGTATAATGCAGATTTGCTGTACCATCTCTTGCATGAGCATAAGAGTCTGAAAACATGAGTGTCCACGCCAGATGTGTGAGAGCTGGCTACCTTGCCGGTGAGATAGAGGCAGTACTGTGAGGGAGCTGTTGTCCTATTCTTCTGAAGTGCCCCGGACTCATGCAGTGTGACCTCTGAGACGATGCCGGTGGCCAAAGAAGGCAGGGACTACTGCGGACTCTGAACACTCACCGGCTATCGAGGGCTTCCGACTCTCCAGCCGCGATGAGCCTCAGTGTGACCCCAGCTACAAAGGCAAGCAGCGGAGGCAGCAGGCTTAGGCTGCTCTGCTTGGCTGCGAAGAGGCGTAGATGGGAGGCCCAGCCGAATCAGGAGCTTTGCGAGTCGGACGAGCAGCGGGCGGCGGACCGGCGAGACAAAGAGTGGCTGCGTGAGTCCCGCAGAGTCGGAGCAGCTGGGCAACAAACTGACCAGCTAGGAGCAAGTGCGCGACAGCCAGAGGCAGTAGGCTGAGTTAACCGAAGCTTTGCTACTTGGCTACGGGGAGGTGTATCGCAGGTTGGAGGCCTGGAGAAGGGGTGGTGCTCCTTGGAGCCTGCTTACAGGGGCAGGAGGCCGAGGAGGATACACTGCTTTACCATGAGGGGGCGTGCCTTACTCTGGAAGCCCAGCTGGAGGAGCAGTGTGGCCAGTATCATCTGGACTTGGAGCTGTGGTGCCAGGCCACTCGATCTGGGGAACAGGAGGGGCAGCAGGATCTCTCTAAGCTGTGTAAGGGGAAGGGGAAGGGGCCAAGGGGCACCTGCAATGCCAGCAGCCACCAGCAGCCCAGCGTCTGCCAGCCTCCCGATCTCCTCAGCCTTGCCAGTACTCACAAGAGGGCAGCTCCCCCCATCATCTGCACCGGTGGCTGCAACCGGACCAGTAGGACCTATTTCAGAGCTGAGATTCGGACTGGGTGCGATCACTGGGATGGTCGACCTTTGAGGGGGGGCCCATTGTAGACCTCCTTGTGTTTCCCCGTTGATTGTGGTTCGGAGTGTGATTTCCATTTGTGTTAGACCTTTTAAGAGCTATCATTAAAGAGCCATCTTGTTGAAACTGTCTTGCCTTGACTCATCCCTACCACTGCGTTGCCTCGGTCTGCCAAGCGCTACAGTATATGCTTCCAGGAAACGCACCAAAGAAGAAAATGAGCCGAAAGAGCACCTCCTAGACCCCCGGTCAATATATGGCACAAAGGAAGCTCACTCAAATGAAGTTTTAATTCAATAGAAATACCATTGTTTTGTTCTCATCTTTCTCTCGGCGCAGTGGCTTGTGCATACACTATGGATGCTGTGTATGAGAGGAGCTCTCATTAAACACCTAGCTATTTAATAGGCAGATGCATTATTTATGGCTAACTAGCTTGGCTCACCCGACCCTATGCGCTTCCCCTGCTTATATGTCATTGCCGGCATTATGCGGCACAGCGGCGAGACTCATTTATGTTTGATGAGCCTGTTTTGCTGACGTCACGGTCCGCGGCCCCTGGAGCGTCTGTTGGGGCAGCCAGACAAGGTCTCACCTTAGTGAGGGCGACACGGAGAGCTCAAGGCTACACTGCGTGTTACGCGTCACTAGCAGAGCCTCAGTTCAACCTCCGTGCTCTTGTATGTGGAATAAAAAAAAAATGTTTTTCTGTGTACTTCAGGTACCATAGTGCTTGTAACCAGAATGTTGTAGATTCAGTCCCAAGCTGAGACTCTGTTGTTCACCCTGAATTACTTTTGTAAATTAAATTCACCTGCATAACGGAAAAGCTGTTTTCTACAGCCTATGAATAATTGGGACTTATAATGATTAATAATTGTCATGAATTCTTAATTCCATAGGCAAGATTTGTTAGCTTTCCTAAGAGCACATAGCTAATTTATGGGATCACTTGTGAAGTTTGTGATGTAAGGAGAGAGAGCATTTGAAGACTCAGCTCCCATAAAAATAGAAATGGTTTGTAAGATCAACATGATCATTCAGGAGGGTTTGTTCTTTGTGGCCTTCAACATGCCCTCTATGGTGAGGAGCGGATTGAACTCCTTCCAGTAAAACACACCCACGCCATGACAGAGCCATCAAAACGGTTCATTAAGAAAACATGCACTCAAGTCCCCACACCATTTTACTGGTATGTGCCATTTTGTTGGGGCTGCTCTACTGCAGTGGTTCTTGGGCTTTTTTTGATCCAAGGACCCCCCCATGTTTGGGCCCCCTACACAGGTCATGATATCATTTCCCTTTTATGTTTTCAGCAGTGATGACAGCAATGGGTAATGTTTATTAATTTCACTCCACTACGTCCAACAACACATTTAAATTTGCAGTTTACGACATTGCTTTTAAAACAGAAAGTTAATGTTTATGAACAAAGAAACTATTTGGCAAACGGCTCTAAGATCAGAAGCCTAAAAACCATTAAACGTGCGCTTAATAGCTTTCGACAAAATAACACAAACATTGCAAATTACAATATTTTTAGCAATGTTTTGAAATTAAATGAACCAAATACAATGACCCTCCGTCTGCTTCCCTATGAGATGCTGTTGACTGAGGGCTTTGATTTTAGCTGTGAATTCTGGGATTCTGTGTAATGTTAGGACCAAAGCTCTCACGTTCTTTACAACCAGGACGGTATGCTATTAGCTTCTAATAAAGTGCAATCATATTGCAGAGCTAGCAGAGTAGATTCTCTGTTGGGTCTTTTGGCAAGACCCTTAACCCTGTCTCTCTGCTTTCTCAGTTGTATATTACTCTGGGTAATAATAAATAATGCATTTGGTATGCATATTATTTTGAGTTATTCCTGATCTTTGCCTGAATTTTACCTACAATTCTTAGATTATGGTTTGTGCCTCTTATGCCAGAGTATGATTTAGTAAACTTGCTAACTCTGCACTCAGACCAAAGCCCCACAAACTAGCGACATAAAAACCCCTGTTGAACACAAATGCAACATTATCTAATATGAAGGTCTTATTTACATACAGTAGCTGAATTATACTGACAAGCATTTAACATTAGACAGAAAGATGTTATCCTAGCAGTGCACCTGCGTGACATGGCTTCACCACTTGTTGAATTTTACAAAAGTAGTATAAAAACAGTACTGCTTGCACGATAACTTTCAGGTACAAGGAAGGGCACAGTGACCAGGTGGATGGATGGTGTCAGAACACTTCCTCAATCTTTTGCCTTCTCCCTCTTGCTGATTGTGCTCTGAAGCTGTCATGGAGATGCACAAGCATTTTTCATCCTCCTATCTGAGGCGGTCCTTTTGGACTGAGCTTTTTTCGTCCCTCTCCTTGAGGGGACCACCCAGCCTTTACAGTTTGCGTCACCCTCAGTCATCTTCCTTCCCTGATGTGACGAGGGGGACACAGTTTTCCCCAGGTGCCCCTCAGGACAGTAAATACTGTCCCAGGTTTCATCCACATACCAAATCGTCTACTATCCTTAATGGGGACAAAATGCATTGTTCCATTAGGAAATGTGGAAGTATGTTCAGGTGGTACTTATAGAGAACAAGTGACGTTTAATTAAGTGTCTTCAATTCCGTTATCTTTTGTGTAACAAAAACTTCACATGTCTGAACATCTTTATTAATGTTCCAGATCAGCAAGGTAGCTTAAAACTGTTTTCAAGAAATAGTCATTGTTGAAATTGATTTGTTCATCATTAAAATATTTCTACTGAACTAAATAACAATAATATATCATCCTACTGGCACGGGATAAATTCAGCATATGCCAGATTTATTTAACTGATATCAAATATCTTTAAGTGAAGAGCAAATTTCCCAAACTCACTCCATTATTTGTTGTTTTTTGAGATGAGACTGCCACAGACCTAGAGTCAGGCTTCCTCGTCATGTGTCACAGCATTGGGAATAAAATCTTACTCATTCCTCATGTAATCCGACAAAAAACTCTCATTAATTGTCCAAAACTCACCAAGTGCACAGAAATCTTCTAAAACAAATGATCTTGTGGACTGACTGAGTTTTGGAAACTTGATCTTCAGCTCTGGTTACTGTATTTAGGTAATTGATTTACCATGAATGGAATTATTTGGAGATAAATTTTAGGTTGAAGCAGCATGTGTATTTGTGAGCATTGACAAATGATGTAACTTAAAATACTATGTGATACATCATTTAGTGCACAGTTTATACCATAATTCAGTGGTTAGGAACATTTTTCTCCCCAGAAATTCACTCTGTAACCTGACAGTTTAACGCAGGCTGTCACCCAGACCTCTCTCGAGTATCCCATAAACAGCATTAGACAGAACACAACTATGATGAACAGAAGAAGATTCAACACTTTCCACAGTAAATGAAACACACTGCAGACAGTGAACAGGAGGGCTAAAGGGTGTACAGACAGTGACAATTAATCAATCCCTGATACAATCAGTCAGGGAAAATGGATTGTGATTCATGAATGTAAATATACTGATAAAACAGTAAATATAATTGGAATAAACAATAACTTATTTATCTGTCACCTGACCCACTGAAAATGACCACTCTGCATGTTCTGTGTGCTTGTCAGCGCTTGTTTTTGTTCGACAGACAAAGCAGGACGGCTATTCTGAGGCAGGCACTGCTGCTCTTAATTTGCCTATTCAGAACGGCACGGAACGCGATTTCCTGGCATTAAGCGCCGCCAAGGAATAGAGGAACACGGTCTGTTGTCAACACCAGCGCGCCCCGCCAGCGCTCGAGTGACAGCGGAGGGGAAACATCTTAGCTGACGCCGCCCCGCGTCAAACGCGGCAATTCAATTTTTATCCTGCTTTACTTCCCCGAGATCATTTGGGATTAACACCAGCCCGGGTTTACTGCTCCGGGAGCCAAATGAATTTAGGACCATAACAGAGAGGTTCTGCCTCATTATGTGTTTCGACACAGAAGAAAAGATGGGAAATGTTTTAGCATGTACAGCTAGAACGTGATATTAGCCATCAGTGGAGGATTCATTTTGGCTGATAAGGGATGTTCTGTCCCGGCTATTGTTCATTTAAAAACCTCTAGACAAAGACTTTTTTGCCTATTTACAATAGCTACATACTGGGGCACAGTTGGGGCGGCCCAGCATTTTACAGCGGCCCCAAAATATGTAAAGTTATGAATTTATTGGGCAGGGGTCCCAAGGTGACATTTTATCACGGGGGCTATCCTTGAACTGGCGGTCTTAGTGGTGTGCAGTTAACCGTGCCTTTAAACATTATGCTTACCCGCCGGCCCTGGAAAGAGGGGCCAAAGATGGCTGAAATGGTGATTCTGTAAAACGTGCGCATTTCTGAGCAGCTTCTAACTGCTGAACTCCAGCTGCCATCGCTCGGCCCAACTAACTGACCTTTTTGGTAACACTTTACTTAACATGGCAAAAATAATACAGTATTATGCTCTTATTTACGTACTGATTAACCACAAACCACAAAGTCGTAGTTACATACCGATCACATGTTTCTTCATCATTAATGAATCATGATGCATCTTTTTTATCTCAAGTAATGACTATGATTTGTATTTGTGCCTCTCAAGTAATATGTTACCCATTTTACTTTGCACTGCTATTACTGCTAATTCTAATACTTTCTCATACATTTGAGTTATTTCCTGATGACTGAATGCAGTACAGACATATATATGCCATATGCATTTTTCATAAGAATTATTTACTGTTACATATGTAAGCCTAAGTGTGCATGGAAATGCTATGAATGTAAGTTATTTATGTTCCGGAATCTGTTACTAAATTTCCTTGTACTTGTGTAACCCACTTGCAGAATGACAAATAAGAATCCTTGATCCATGTGGATGACATGGGTAATTTGTAAATATGAATCTCATTTGCAGTTACACAATGTCATTGATGTTCATTTATTTATATTAATATACAATACAATGCAAAAGCCTTACGCTGTCAGATACAATGCTTAATGTTATCTTATCTGGGTAGTAAGTGTAAATTTGCTCAGAAACACAATTTAACTTTAGAATACATGCAAAGGTACAATAACAAAATAATAGTAACAAATGGCAGGGATTTCTTTTGTTCTCCGAAACATTACTGATATCCTGATAGCTAGATGAACATCGCTTCAGTTCCCACAGCTCTCCGCAGGGGCACCCCAGACAGTCCATATGTCTGTTAAATTTCACCACCAGCTCACTCGAATTAATTAGCTTAATTAGTTAAATAACGTGATGGGGTACTGATTACCCAAACATGGTACACTAGTGGCTGACAGACACATGAGTATATAGGGTAGTTGCTGCAAATACTGAGATGATTTCATGGATACTTTTGAAATAGCTAAGCCAACACAGACATAATACCATAGTTTTCAGCTAAAATCAGGCCCGGTCAATCCTATAGGCGACATAGGCAGCTGACTGCTGGTGGGGGGGGGGGGCACCAACTCCTGAGGGGGAGCGCCGCCTTGCCAGCCAATTTCAATTTGCCTCGAGCATGGGGCACCCGCAATGATGCTCATTTAGGGTGCCGCATCAGCTAGGACTGATAGATTATTTGAACATAACTTCCAGTTTACATACAACTGTTTCAAGGTGCTGCATCTAAGGCTTATTCCTGAAAGAAAGAATTCTGCATCACTGGTCTTACTGTCTTTGTGGTCTTACTGTCTTTGTGGTCTTACTGTTTTGTGGTCTTACTGTATTTGTGGTCTTACTGTCTTTCTGGTCTTACTGTCTTTAATCGCTTTTGATCTGTTTTTCATTATACAGTTAAACATTTTCAGCAACACTTTTTACTGCTGGCACTCTTTATTGTACGTTTCTTTTCATTATCAGAGAAACAGGTGAAAACTGTATTTCCTGTTTTATGCCTGGCATTGCCATCTATCAAGGACACAGTGATCTGATTCGCCCATTTTCTGACGCGTCTCTTATTTAAAAGCTATGGGGAAATGGGCAGTGCCCTGAGAATTTCTGTTTAATGGTCTGCTGCCCTCGTCTTCTGTGGCCAATGAACATTGGCCTGAGTGTCCCTTGACAAATCATCCATGGGTGATCATGCTGCTTCAGCCACAGGTCAGGGGTGATGCACAGTGTGCTGTAATCTCCATAACCTCCACTGGGCTGGACCAGAGCACATACACAGGAGTGTCCCCCCCCCCCATGAGATTTAGCTTTCCAGTCACCGTGTGTGCTTTTCAGGGGAGATTAGTAATATTTTAGTATTTATAACTAGAAAACTGTAACTCTTAGCTGTAACTCTTAATCCCCTTTGTTGGGATCGTGGTTTTCGGAACAGCCTGAACAAGTTCTTTTGGAAGCTTCATGAGGAAGCACACTATAAACAAATATAAATATAATCATTTAATGACAGATTTAGAGACTGGTTGGCTTGGTGCCCTGCTAGAGATTTCGGGCCCCATGAAAACATCATATTGGGCCCCTTTAGGGCCTTGTTCACTCAGGAGCCCTATGTGTGTTAGAGTGTGTGTGTGGGGATTAGGGTTATATTACATTGTGGGGACTAAATGGCTGCCATAATGTGTTAATTTCTGAAGTTGTGGGGACTATTTTCCAGGCGCAATGACAGATCTGTGAATGCAAACAAAAAAGTAAAAAAGTCTTGTAATTTGTCTGGTTACTTATCGTTAAGGTTAGGGCTGGGTAGGGGTTAAGGTCGTTATGTTGGGATTAGAGTTTTCCTCATATAAATGAATGGAGAGTCCCCACAAAGATATAATCCCAAACCTCGGTCTGTGTGTGTGTGTGTGTGCATCTCACCTCAGTATGTATTCTGACTAGTTTCTTGGGATGGGCCTCTGGCTCATTGCTTCCATGCACGGGACACGAGGTCCTGGGAAAAGTAAGGGAACGATGGTGTGATTTTGTGATCCGGTTTCTCCGCCTCCCCGTCACGCGTCTGTCGTCTCCTTGCAATGTGACCATTCCGCCTGAGAGACCTGAAGCCGTCGTCGCCATTTACAGACAGCGCTCTTTCGTTCTGTCATGGCTTTTAGACTCACCTTCCTTTGCTCATGCTTCAGAAATTAGATGAGACTGGGGGAGGGGGGGGGCATGCACATGGCTCAGAGAGAGCTCTTGATTATCAGGTGAGCTATGTATTGCATCAGGCCTGCCTGGGGAGGGGGGGAGGCTGCCCAGGGCATCCTGCAGTGGACACCCAAGCCATATGCTGCTGTCAGGCTCATGAGGGGGTCCCAGGGGACTGGGGGGGTTGGGGGGGGGGGTGTGGAACAGGCTGACACCCACCACCTCGTCCATCCCCTCTCTCGACACATGTGGCCGCTTGCCCAGATTTATTTTAGCTTCGGAGCCTCAGGTGTTTCCGTGGTGACGTCATCACGCCGGGCACCCAGCTTTGCGGGCTGTGAATGCGTAAGCCTGTCGCTCGCTTGCTGCCTCCGTCCCGTCAGCTCGATCGAAAAGGTGCAGCGATGTCGTCTGTGGGAACGCTGATGTGATGTCGTGTTTTTTTACTGAGGTACGGCCTCAGTACTCGCGTACAAACTGATTAAAAGGTGTTCTTGCTTCCTGCTGCAGTAACTGTGTGTATCCAGCTGCAAACTCACTGCGAACAAAACCAATATTTAATCACACTCCAGAGCCCAAAATAACTCAGACGGGCTGGTCGATAAACAAGCGCAATGACAGACTTTAAAGGCAGGTGGCGCTATAGCCTCATGCAGCCAGGGTTGGGGGTTTGAATCCCGTCCTCAGAGCTGTATGTGGAGTGTCCATGTTCTCTTGTGTTTGCAAATGTAAATAAAATTTTAAAGACGCATGTGGTTATGTGAACTGCTGTCGTCCGTACTGCGTGAGTGCAGGCCCTGCTATGGGCTGACATCGTTCCCTGTGCATGCTGGGATATACTTCTGGACCACCGCGCCCTTACTGGAAGCACAGTATGGAATATGGAGTGAGAGATGGGTGAATATTTAATGGTGATGCTCAAATCTTCCGACAGGTTTCAGATCCTGAGCCTCCTTGGCTTCGTGATGTTTCTCGCACGCTTTCCCTGCTCTCCTCATTTCTGGCCTGACTCCTTTGTTTATACCCATGTGACAGAGAGCCGCACACCCTCAGTGGGGTCCGTGAACCAGTGGCAGTGTGAGTGGGACACGCGGGGAGCGTGTCAGTGTCACACCGTCGATGGGCAGCCGCCACACAGCAAGCAGCTGGGCCGCGGACGACTATCTTGTGAAAAAACAATCTTTCCAAGCGCTGTTGTCACAGCGGGGCAGTTGGCACGGACACTCACACACGTGTGTAAACAGGACTGGATAAAATAGCAGAGGGACACAGAGTCAGTGTGCGATGTGCGATTTTAATATGAGTTTTTTCTCTAGCCTTTTCTACTTCACACGCATAGGACACAGTAAAAACAAACATGATATTTCGCAATATTTTACTCTCTGGCATTTTGATACTTTGGCATTTTATATTCTAGGCAGGTTTGAAATGTACTGTTCTTGTCTCTGTGGACCATCCTGAAACAAGAAGACTTTATTATTATTTAGTGACCAGACTCTGACTCCAAGCAAACAATGGGGGTGTCCGTGGGGTCTCTTGTCAAAGATGCTGCTTGCCTCGCCAGTAC
>JAODLC010000038.1:20220745-20236320 GCA_026781145.1 Hippopotamyrus pictus | reverse complement strand
CCCGCGAGCCGCCCTACTAGCCGCCCCGCTAGCCACCCCGCTAGCCGCCCTACTAGCCGCCCCGCTAGCCGCCCTAATAGCCGCCCCGCTAGCCGCCCTAATAGCCGCCCCGCTAGCCGCCCTAATAGCCGCCCCACTAGCCGCCCCTCCTCCCCTTTGACGAGCGGCAGCAGTCGATATGAACACACAGCTCCCGCTTCAGGAACACTTTCTTCCCCACTGCTTAAGCACTTGTCACCATTTTTGCACCGATCCTATTACAACCCCCATCCCCTAGTATTTCTGGCTTTGTGCTATTTGCACTATACTGTATGCACTATTGTCTGCTGCTATGGATGTACTGTATGCTGTACACAATTAAGCAGTATTCATTCTTCCAGATACACACATATCTCCATATCGATATTTATATTTACATATTCATATTTAAACCTGTTTTTTACCCAAGTGTTGTCCTATGCCCTGTTACTTAGTGTTTGTCCAGTGTGGTGTTACCTGATGTTGAATATCCCAGTATGCAGGAAACAGGGAAATATATGTATCAGCACAAATGACAATAAACCTTCTGAATCCTGAAGTGTAACACTAATTTCATAAGCACTATATAAGGAGAATTAAAAACAGGTTTCTCATATTAAAATTATCGTGTCTGTATCTTACTATTGATTTTTTCCTGTGGTGTGAGTGATTTGCCTTATATATCCTGTTGTGTTGGAGAATCAGCCTGGATTTATAGCACAGCACAACAGCATCCCTGACAGTGATTCCTGAGATGTCCCTGTGATAAATGGCAGAACAGTATAAGTGGGAAAAGGGCAGGAAGGCATGAAAGAAAATACGGAAAATCTAAGAATCTCTGAAGTTTATTAACTGTATTAAATAGCATATAATATGTTTCCTTATGAGGAAAAACAGTGTATCAGAGAAGGATGAACAAGACTGAGCAGCCAATCACGGGCAGTATAATTGGATTTGAGTTAAGGAAGCATCCCACGCAGGTCAGGCTTGCCTTAGCTACCCAGCCTTTTCAGCCCTGCATTTCCCCGGATCTCTGTGCTGCGGTCGTCTGCTGTCCCATCGCATCACTGCCATGCAGCAAAATGTGAACTTGCTTTGAGGGGCTGTCTGGCTGGGTTGCAGACTGCATCCCATCCCAGGACACATGTTCATATCTGTCTCCCAGCCATGTGTTACCCCTCCTTACAGGACCACTGCAATGGATAGTGATGGACAAATGAAACTCTGTGAACTATTTGCTGTTTTGTATTTTTTGATCCCTCTAGATGACGCTCTTGGTTTGCTTTGGGGCATGCTTTGAGCCCCCCCTTTTTTTTTTTTAACAGAGAGCGCCATCAAGTGGGGTCATAAAATGCAGCAAATGGTTCATGAGGCTTCTTTTGACCATCACTAGCAATGGCGCATATCATGGTACATCAAGACTATAGATGTCTAGTTACGTTACAGAGGTCGATAGCCTTGACATGAATCTGTGAGAAGCTCTGGTCCGGTGGGAAGAAAGGATTTCTTCCAGAAAGGACAGGCTTATTTGGGGCCGTGATTTCTATTTCACATTTGCTTGGCAGAAGTTTTGGTCCAAAGTGAATTGGGAAGGGAAGTAATCAGCACAACATGGACTTGAACACGAAAATAAAAATGGCCATTTTGGCAGACGCAAAAGGAAATCAGAACCAAGCAGCAGGGCTCCAGACCTCGGGACAGGCATGTCTGGTTTACTGGAGCAGAACCGAAACAGAACACCAGCCTCTGACTGGAAGCAGGTGATCATAATTAGCACCGCAAACCCCGGTCGATCAGCTCTCCTCCAAATTCTAATCAGAGGAAGGGATAGCTGAACTTTCCACCCTCACAGAGGTGCTGTGAAGGGGAGAATCTCACGAGTCACCTCAAAGGGAAACCGCAAGCCAAGTCTCCATTATCTGAGCCGCTGCAGCCTGGTCGAGTACTTAGGCATCACTGGGCTTTCTCAGGATACAATTTGCCACCTGTTTTCTTCTGGGCTGCATTCAGATTAGTCCGTTGGTCTCCTCGGGGCGGGTCTTGGATTGCTCCCTCCAGTTCCTGGGGAGATAATTCAGAACCTCTCTGGCCGCTTTTCCCTGCTCTTTGTCTGGACCTGAATGATAACAGCACTGACAGTGGCAAAAAGACTTCTGTGAGGTCACATTGGCTTCCGACAAGATTCTACCTGGAAAAGAGTAATTAGGCCACCTGAGACATAACAACCGAAGCCAAATAAAGCACAAGGGGGCGGAGTTTCTCCACTAATTCTCTCCCACGGGACTCTTGCTGCTCTTGCATTAAACGCACGATCGTTGACTCCCAACGACATTCCCCAGAAGGCGAGTGAGTAACGCACTTGCTCTGTGTAAACGGTAGTACTGATAAATACTTTTTCCTATTAGATTATCATCAAGAAGTGATGAAGGGTAGTGAGGATTTACTGTAAAGTCAAATCTGCTCTCTTGTCTGCCTGAGAAGCCGGGATGGACTAGAGCGAACAGTCCACGCACAGGTCAGACAGCTGTCAGGAAGAATTCACTTTAATGGACCCCCACACTGACAACCTCTGTACTCTGTACTGTACAGTTGTGGGGAGGAGTTAACACAGTTCAGAGATTCCCAATAGTATGGAACCTTCTAAGGGAATCACTGCAGCATTTATTAAAAATTAACCATCAGATCCTGTGGTCCCCCTAGTAATGTAGCCCAGCCAATCAGCATTCCCTGTGGCCCCCTGGTAATTCAGGCCAGCCAATCAGCATTCCCTGTGGTCCCCCTGGTAATTCAGGCCAGCCAATCAACACTCCATATCGTTCCCCGGGTAATATGGGCCGGCCAGTCATCTCTTCCACTAGTCTCTTCAGTGATTTGGTTTGTCAGTCAACATTCAGCTCTCTTCTCTGAGGCAATGTGGAATTAATCACCACAAGCACACATTAAAATCTCATGTCAGAATTGTTTGAAAGGCAAATAATTAATTATAAAGGGCAGAAAAGGATAGCAAAATTGCATGTATCCTTTATTTTTAGTATAATAATGGCCGGGTGTTTGTGACTACTGTTAAATGGCCCTGATTCTTCTCTTTTGATCTGATCCTGATTCTTCTGATCTTGACTCTACATTACATTATTTGCTATTTCCAACTGTTTAGAATACTGGTTTAGTTTGGAAAAATAAAACAAATTGGCAGTGGTTTGAGCAATACAAACAAGTTACTCCTTACAAGTAAGATTAATTTGGCGAACATAAATTTGTAATTCAGAACTTTCCCCAGCATGCAATCCGGAATTGAGTTACGGAAGTTAATACAGAGGCACTTACATGCAAATGAAATATACACATTTGATTTTTTATTGGGAAAATAACTTTTTTATCTAATAAAAATGCATGAAGTCAGCCCAATATAAATATATATTTTTAAGCCAGCAAAGGAACATCGTGCTAGTTTTACATGTCAAAAGGCATGATATTAGAGCCTAGGTCAACGCAAGTATAAAACTACTACTGCGGGCGACTCGCTTCAGCAGTTACCAGCGGATTTTAATAACTCATTTTAATAAAAGTGTTCCCCTCTACCCGACGGAGAAGGCAATAAAAGCACTTTTATTCAAAGGCACTTCGATTAAATTTGTAGTTTAAGGGGGAAAGCGAAAGTGTTCATTGTAGCATTACACGTACAGCACTGGATGCTTTGCCAGTTCCTACATGGGAAAATGAAATTCTGCTGCGAGAAAAATGTATTATTCATTTCTTCGTGCTGTATTATTGCTGATATGCACCGTCTTTCTGTCGTACGGTTCCACGTAGATAATTCTGGCAATCTAGCTGTTCAAACACATACGTAAGAAAATGCCGTTCCATGTTCATCCCAGCCTAACACAGGCTGAAAGAGACGAACAAGCTTCATACTGTTAATGCATGCTTCACGTGACTTTCACTTAAAGTTGCGTTCTCGAGACCAAATTCAACTAACAAATGAAATTTCAAGTGTTCATTATTTGGAGACTTTGAATTAAATAAAAATGACATGAGCCTCGCATTTTAGGCAAATTTTTTTATGTCTGGGGAAAATTAACAAAAGAGTAGCAAAAAGACGTGTAAGTGAGCAGATCCTGACGGATCTGGCAAAGCAGCCGGAGATGCGAGCCCTGGAGAATCTTTCCGTGTTTCAGTCCAAAGTTGGGAAATCAGCGCCAAACTCCTCTCTTGCACCATCTGTTCCTGCTCACAACTACAGTACAAATTGACCTGTTTTATCGGCACACCACACACTTAGCCTAAATGAACAGATGGGTAACTGCGATGCAGTGCAAGAGCTGGAGCATAAATAACTTTTGTTATTTAAAGACTAAATTAAGAAGTGCATATATTCAGTGGCGCTTTAAAATGACAACAATTATATGACTGTAATGTGAAACGCCCAAGTCGCTAATTAATTAATTAACTAACAGCAAGACGATACGTCTTTAATGCGATGTTTTTTCACTGTATCCCAAAATGTATTGATAATTCACATCATTCGCATATCTTGTAGCTTAATTTCCCCTGAAATAAACAAGTGAACTGTCAACTGGTCAGGTGACATTTTTCTATAGGTCAATGTTTTAATTTATATATCGATGTAATCACGATTAATTAACAAAATAAGACCGAATCAGCATGTTGGCATAATGCTTGAATGCATACTATTTTATAACGAGTATTTACCAATAACTGCAATGAATGTTGACACGCTGTCACCCAACAATTAAAGGACATTTCAAGAACTGAAGCGACGGGAAACAAAGCCTTCGTGAGTCGTTTAGAAATCCTGACTTTTACCCATAACCGTCCTCCTGCTTTGTTGTTGCCCGCGGTGCTTTTAAATATTTAGGCCTAATATTTTGAAGGATGTATTACTTAATAAAATAATGAGTGATCTGAACGATTCATTGACGCCAATCAAGCTTTAATTAACTCATCGTACTTTATTTCCCCAGCCACCCCCCGTCCTAGCAACAGTATTGGTTGTGATGATCTAATATCCGTGTGGATTTTTTCCATAAAGGCCCGACGGCTCTAAGCACGAAGCAGGTGGCGGGATGCAGTAAGCGCAAAGTGCGGGGTGGGATTGGGATTTACGTACCGCTGGATCATTGGTATTGTGAGCATAATTACACATCTATTATGCTAAATAGGACTAGATCTGCAATACAATTCATCTTTCAAGGGTGAGCTCAAGGATGTCTGAATGAGAAAAAAAATACACTAATAGAGAAAGTGGAAGTTGGGCAGAAATATGAGAGTCGTTCACTTATAAGTCTAAATGGATTGATTATACGAAGGTTACGGAAGTGGTCAAAAGAACGGAGATACGCCATGGAAAATTCAAATCCAGTGGTAAGAGTGACGTAATTTGCTAGTGTACAGAGTTGTGCACGGTTGCCGCAGAAGTGACACGCTCACCCCTGATTTAATGCACCATTAAGGCGATTCCTTGGCAGTTTGTAGGCAACGATGTCTAGAAATTAATGCATCGACGAACAACCACTTGGTGATTGTAATAATTTGAGCAGTGAACTAACCGTACGTTTAGGCATACCGAAATACGACTAAAGCACGGCTCTGCTTATTGGGATTATCTCTTAGCACAGGCAGTGGGTATAAATCACTGAGACAATGTGAATTCATCAGAAGTTTAACAACTGCGCAGGCCAAAGCTGTATTATTATGAATTATGCAGGTGTATGAATCATGTAGGCTCTAAAATGGATAATTTAAATAGAGACAAAAGCATATTATGAATATGAATAAATACATTTTTATTATATGCCATACTTAATATTAAACTATATTAAACTCAGTCAAATGAGTATGAGAAAGTATTACAAATAATTGTATAAAATACACAGAAAAATGTAGCATCTCCTCAGCGACAGTAAGACAGGAGGCAGGGATAAGGGATTGTGGGTTTGTGGGTGCTGCATAGATAAGGGATTGTGGGTTTGTGGGTGCTGCAGGGATAGGGGATTGTGGGTGCTGCAGGGATAGGGGATTGTGGGTACTGCAGGGATAGGGGATTGTGGGTGCTGCAGGGATAGGGGATTGTGGGTGCTGCAGGGATAAGGGATTATGGGTGCTGCAGGGATAGGGGATTGTGGGTTTGTGGGTGCTGTATGTGGTGGTACCAGTGTCTCAAACAGCCACCTGGGCTTCTTGCACGCTGCCGACTCTCCAGTGTAGAGAATAGTGTGATAAACAAAATCACCCTTCAATGGCATTTCTATGGAAAACGTCTCGTTAATGAGAGATAAGAGGGGAATGGCCAGACTCATTAAGACTAACAGAAAGACCACAAGTGCAGAACTCCCTAAACCAGCGTTACCCAACCTGGCCCTCAGGGACCCAGGAGGGAGCAAAAATGTGGACTGACTGTGGGTCCCTGAGCTGCAGGTTGAAACACACTGTCCTAAACTCATCCACTCCTGAAACTGTTATGGAGGCAGAGGTGAGTCCTACCTGGTACAAGCCAGGGAAACACCCCATAATTTGGCCACTGAGTGTATATACTATTGGATGATTTTTCCTAACATTAAAAGACAAAAAAAAATAAGTATAGTATTTTACTTTTTATACAGTTCTGACAAGAAATGACAGATTGTTAACAAATCGTTTAATTTGTGCTTAACAAACACACAAAAATACAAGATTGTTTTTAAAATGATTCCAGAAACAGGTTTTCAGAAATGACACATTTGTTATGAAAAAATCAGTGTCCTGACAAATTCATACACCTTTTATACTCAACTACGTCTAATTATTAAAGTGATTCATTTGTACAATATGATTTTAGTAGTCATTAGTGATAATAAGCAAACATCTGTCAGCTGCACTGTAACAGGATTACAGCTATAAAAGTGTTTAAAAAAATAAACCAGAAAACAATACACAGCCATGTATTATGTAGCAAACAATTTCAGTGATTTCTTTCAATGGAAGGACTAAGTGTTAAAAGGTTTAAAAAGAAAGATCTTAGCAATCTAACAGGGGTATTTTGACTTAGTATGCCATATATACTAGTAGTGATATTAATAAAATACAGAACAGTAACAAGCCAGAAGAGGTATCAAACAGATACAAAGAATGTAGCACGTAATTTTCCAAAGATAAAGTTAAACATTTTTATCACCGGTGCCCATCAGAAGCACCAGAGAGTGATGCGAGTGACTGACCCGTGAACCAAGCAGACAAAGTATTTATCTGTGGGACAAGTTTCAGCAGTATAAAGAAATACACATTCATAAACCAATATATGAAATTACAAAAATAATATTTACCCTTCACTTTAAAAACTTTGTAAACAAACAAGCCCAGTAATAATCACTGAAGTGCCAGTCGCATTAAGACGGCACCGTGTTACTAAACACATCCTCTGCGATTTTACTGCAAAATCATGTTTGAGGGCACGTTCACTTTGAGTGTTCAATCCATTTTAAAAGGCGAAATCCAAAAACATAAATAAAAGACAATAAAGAAATACCATCCCAGTGATTCCTTTTAATACTTAGAGTTTGTAGGAAGATCCCTTACCTGTAGTAAACACCATACATAAGAGGTTATAATTATTATATAAATTATTGTTTGACAGAATTGCAGAGTAGCCCGCCAGCAATGGCGTCTCGTATTTCCGCGCGGTTGTGGTTCCTTCCCCGCCAGTGAGGGGGCGCTCTCACGCCAGGCACCAGAAGACAGTAAGGGCGGCCGCGATGCCATTCAGTATGGCCATGCTGTAGCCCATGTGGAAGGAGTGTCCTGTCATCTTCCTGCGGACAAAAAGGAGAGGCTGAGCGCTGTGGAAAATAATGGCGCTCTAATTAGCTACTGCTTCAAAGTAGCATCTAAATGGAAACCTAATGGACACCAGAGACACCAATTTGTCACTAAAACAAATATCCAGACTACTTATTTCCCAGAGCATGATGTTGCTTTGACCCTCAGACACACACGTTATATAAGATGCCAGGCCACTGCTTTAGCTCTCTGCCATTAGGGACAGAGAAAACGCTTCCATACTGAGAAATGATGTCATGTGGCTCCATCATACACAGTTACCTGCAGTGAATTTAATGTCTGTTGTACAGAAAACCAGGTACCCCCCCCCCCAAACCAGCTGAAAGTGAAGTGTAATTACTATTTCTGTTTCTCAATTCATTTTTATAAATTTGCAATTTGTTGTTAATTTATAATCCAGTCTGTACCGGCAGTCAGATACTGGAAAATCTATTAATATGAATTGTAACCGTCAGCACAGATAAAAGGACTGACAATTAGGGACTCGATTATGAACAGGACTGTAAATGACAAAATGTCACCATCGTACTAATAACTGAAGGACTAATAACTCATGGACTTCAGAGTCACGTTGAATCTTTCATCATTATATTATATTATATTATAATATATTATATAGCCATGAATGGCATGTTTGCATTGGGCAGATGGTTCTATACCACATACATATCAAATCAGCTGGTAAAATAATAGGGCATGTAGTAATCAGAATAAAGTCTTTAAAGCACAACAGAAGCTCCTCGTTCATGGAGGAAGCCTCACTACTAATGACTAGGCCTGAAAAAGTCATATCAGAAATACATAAAGCCATCTCATGCATAAGTATTGGATCCTAATCAACAGAAAATATATTACAACAATTATCCCGTCGCCACAAAAGAATATGCAAAAATACAGGGCAAGCGGGTCTGTCGCCAGCATGTTTTAAAGGTGCTGGACATAAGACAGAGACAGTATTACCTCCTCCTGGCTGCTGTTTCATGTGCAGTAAAGCGCAGCACCTGACAGGACTCTGGCTCCCTCGCGTAGCCAAGCGACGCGGCCCAGGAGACGGCAAGCATAGCGGGGGCAGAGCAAGGATGACGGAGCTACCCATCCTGCACAATCGCCACAGCCAGCCGGGACACCTTCATCTGAGCCTGTCAGGATCGATTCTACACGATCCGGTTCTGTAATCCCATTTTCCGATATTCATTTCAAGACATGGAACTGGAAAACACCGGCGATTAAAGACTGGTGGCCAGCACTGCCACCTACAGATCCTGGGTTCCGGGATCGAGTCTGACACCAGATCTGTGCACATGTATGCAGAACTTTCTCTGACATTCCTCAGAGATGCGGCTAATTTGTTCTTCTGACTGTAAGCTGGACTTATTCTCCGAGCAACACGCAGCACCTTAAGGTTGCATAAATCCACTGTGACCCAAAACTTCATTCTGATTGGTTATTGCTACTATTTAACATCAGGTTCTGAACCAATATAGACAGCAGGGCAGAAGGAATCATGTTCAAAGCTGCCCCGAGGCCAGTGTCTCCCCCACAGCTACCCTGTGTGACTCGTACAGCCACACTTTGTCCAGTTCTCCACCTTAGTTTTGTCATAAACCTCCTGACAGCAGGTTCTCCCTTTTAGAGGCCCCTTTTAATCTGCCTTTGCTTTTAAGTATCTGAAATACACATTTAAAATTCAAATAACTTTATTATAATATTTTTAAATTCCTTTGTTGTGGCTTGGGTTGGTGTAGAATGATAATACTTAAAAAGGTCATTATTTTTTTGGTGCAGCTAACCAATTTGAATGATTTAATATTGACACCGATGTGCAAAACAACCCTGCTTGTTAACTAGAGAGGTATCAAACTCATGTTACCTGTGGTCTCCCATATGGTTCACATCAAAGACTGCCGGCCTCGTTGGGAGTGCAGCCGGTGCAGGCATGCTCCTGTGAAAGGTGCTAAGAGAGGCCATCTATAATGGTGTCTATGATGAATCGACTACACAGACCTGTCTCTTGACAAGCGAATCGGCAACATGGCACCAGGCTCCAAGAGCGCGCTGTAAGATGCATTCAGTTTGTCGCATGTTACCAGACGGAAACATAAATGGCTAGCCATCTTAAAGAGAGAGCCAGGCCATCTGACTGGGTGCCACTTTACATAAGAGTTTATGAAGGGTTTATAATCTGGTTATTAATTAGGTTATAACACTTTGTTAATTATTAATAGATAATATTAAACAAGTTATAACACAGTTTTCTTTTTATTAATGAGTTACTACCATTTACAAGGCAAAAGGGAGCCTTATTGTAAAGTGGTACCTCTGACTGGGACCAAAACACTCGATACTGTAGCATTTAAAAGTCATTTACTGCATATTATATCTTAGTGTATAATGTATCACATGGTTCTCTGAGTTAATGCACGCAAATGCAATGTATCTTCGTCAAGACTACTATTACCGCTGATATTTCATGATACATACTCTAAACACAGGGGAGCACATTTCTGAGGCAAACCGTCTATGAGATTCATACTGTGCAAGTGATGAAAAAATATACTATTATTACATATAAATTATTGAGGCAAATAAATGGGACATTTTCTCTTTTCAAAGCTAATGAAATATTAACAGACATGGAATGACATGGAATAAGGAAGCATAAAATGGACAAATGACTGTCGTGTTGTGCGGAGACACTGCTCAGCCTGTTTGGACAACCTGGGCAGCAGACAGAGAGGGGTCACTGGCTCCAGCTGTTCGTAAGGGGGAAACTGCAGCCATTTATAGCCCCAAAGCACAGCCACACTGCAGGACACGCGAGATGAACACGACCCGGATTCCTGGTGCTGTAGACATTTGTGCTCCTGACTTCATTTATTCATTCTTGTTTTTACCTGGAAAGTGTCTTCCAGTTCCAGTGTTTTCCAGTTCCATGTCTTGAAATGAGAGACTCTCTCCTCTGTGTGTGGCATCCTGACCCTCACAAACTCTTAGAACAGAGTTTCCTTGGGGACCCACAGTCAGTCCATGTTTTTGCTCCCTCTGGGCTCCTTGCCAGACAGTTCACATTTCTGCTCCCTGAAGACCAGATTGGGAATCGCTGCCTTAGAGGACCGCTTTCTAATTTCCATGATGGATTTCTGTCCATCCAGTCAGGGAACATTCAGCCATGAGCTTCTGCTTTGCGTTCCGGTCAGCAGCGTTATGCAAATATCACCAGACGAAGAAAAAAAGTGTGTTCATACTCTCAGACAGGCGGGGTGTCCAACCCTGCTGTGCCCGACAGGCCGTTTGAAAAATGCTTCCGCCCACGGCCAAAGGCACAGCTGTCGGGGGGCACAAAGGGGGAGCGTGTCACCGAGGAATGCTCATGCCAGTCTGATGGATGATGTAGCCAATCAGCGACACCGCTGATCACGCTGTCCTACTCACCCTCTTCAGAATAAACAGCCCCTCTTCACCCAGACAGCAGCCACCCCCGATTCCCAAATCCCACGCACAAATCAGAACGCACCGGCCCGGTACAGAAAAACACATGTTTAATGAGCCACGCTTGTGAATGAAAAAGTGGCTTGTCAAAATCCAAAGGATTCACCAGGGTACCACTGAGTCAAACAGAAACCAGTGAAAGGACTACAGTACACAGACAAAACCAGCATAATTATAAGACGTCCATTCGTGAGGAATGTGCTCTCACAGTATCCATAATCTACAGTACAACTCTACACACTTCCAACCACAAATACTGACTATTATTTTCAAAACATCGCGGCTCTCAAAAATATTCGGCAATCTACGTGTACTTTTCTCTCATTCGCCTGAAGACGCCAAAGCAAAACTCACCAGGGTGTGAAAGACAATTACGGATGGAAGAGAAGGTGTTACCCACCAACACCGGCTGCAGTACTGGTTACCGAATGCATTTTAATTACTGGGTGATTTGAAGATGGGCAAACAAATGTTTTACCTTTACCTGAAGATAATGACTAATATCTATCAGGCCATAGGCTGAACAGATCAGCGAAAGAAATAAAACAATAGTAATGTCAATTTTAACAACAGACACCAATATTAAAATCTCTGAATTTAAAACTTTTATTGTACATTTTAATGTTATTTATTTATTGCGATTTTTTTAATTAAACTGATAGAAGTTATCTGTACTCGTGTTTAAATGATTATTTAAGGTAACGGAGTACAAGCCAAATAGGCAATAAATAGGACTGCGGTGATGGCTCCCAGCCTCCGGTCTCATGAGCGCTAAGCATAATAGATTTTCGTGGCGGTCTTTAAAAGCCTTGCGCAAATACAACACGTTTGATGCGCTGGTCTGTTTGATTGAACTTAATACAGTGGCGAGAGGAAGCGGTACAATTTAGTGTTGGGTAAACAGAGAGAGGGCTCACCTGAGCCTGGCAGGGGACAGCGGCGTCGGGGGAAACATGCCGGGCTCAAAGGAGTCAAAGTAGGTCAGGGTCCAGGAGAAGCTGCAGCAGGAAACGCCGGCGATGGTGGACAGGACCAGCAAGCTCCAGAACCCTGAGGAGCACATGCCATGCATGGAAAACTCACACTAAGCATTATGAGTATTGGTAATTATGTAATAGGATAATAAATAAGAACTGTATCTGTATGGGTTTCTGTTTACCTAAAAGTTTGATTTCCGAACCATCCTCAGTTGTCACTTTCTCAGTGCGCAAATCTACAAAAATATATATTTGCATACATCAACAATACTCTTTTAAGTCTGATGAAATGTTGATTTTAAAAGTCCACGCTTTTTAGTGAAAATGTTTATCCTACATATATTCATTTAAAGCAAACTGCAATACTACAACTGTAACATACACATTGTAACAAACACGATTTAGATGCTCAAAATTGGACGTATAAATTACCTTTTAAAATAACGTAGAACAATGACAAGAAAAAGGCGATGACAAAAAATAAGAGAATGGAGCAGAGGATTGACAGTATCCTGGCCGGCCAGTGCCTCCCAGTGCCGCTGTGGCCCCTGAGCGCCGCGATCCTGAGGGACTTCAGGCGGCTCTGGGGACCAGACACCGCAACGCGACTTGCATCGTCACCTGTATCTGACCTGTTTCCTAGCCGCTGCTCGAGATCCTCCAATTCCCGATCAAGCCGCCTAGCTAACGTTTCGTCGGTGCCATGGACGCGCGGCATATTCAATATGCAGACACTGCTCTCGCCAGCCAGTAGATAGCTCCTCCCTTTTTCCTCGATTGCTAACTAAAAAAACACAAGTGTTTTACCAAAACTGATATTTTAAGTATTTTATAGTTATCGTATCATTGATGCGTAAAAATGACTCGCAGTATTCATTTATAATGTATTTCTAGTCGAAGAAACTCTACACACTGCCAACCACAAATACTGACTATTATTTTCAAAACATCGCGGCTCTCATTTCCGTATCCAACGCCCTTATTTCCACGCCCACACAGTACAGCCAATCACGATAAAGTTTTTGAGCACATGCGAAATTTAACGCCTGTTTATTGGTTAAAAATGACGCCAATAAAAACTATTACGGCGCTTATTAAAAAAATAATAATGTTTGGTTGCATCGTACAATAATCTAGCCTTGAGCTGCCAAAGTGCTGTTTCTTTTTGCCTTTGCACTCTTCACTTTGAACCTGAGTGACTAATAGCCGATTGGTTTAAAGCTAAGTGGGGGTGGGACGTGGACTCAACGCAATTCACTCAATGTGGTGTATGAAGTTTGTATATGTTTGATGAATACATGTATATATTGTTTTTTATTGTAACAAGAATTGTGGAAATGTTGGTAGGTAACGAAACATTAGCTTTTAAATGATATTTTGTATTTATATTGACTGTTGCCCAGTTGACAGTCTGTGGATCCAGCAATTTACACGATATGACTGATAAATTTCAACTTAACAGTTTTTATGTATTTGCACATACGTCACCTGTTAGGTATCGACGATTGGCGAGTTGGTTAAAAATGGAAACTTGCTAGCGTAAGACACATTTACAAAATAAGCACAATACAAATATACAAAAATATGCATGACAGATTATGACAACTGGGATAGACTCATTCACTGGCCAGATAAGCAGGTAGATCATGTATGCATGAATGCATGTATAGTGTGGCGTGTAGGGCAAACAGTAACAACTATCAGCATGTAATTTCTCTCTATCAATATAGCTAATGCTTGATAAGAGATTGATATGTTTTAAGACCGAACATGTTGCCCATTACACATTTTATGTCACAATGAATTGATGTTACTTTTTCTGCGACTGCATGTCAGGACCAGCAAAGGACAACACAACACAGTCTAACCAACAGGGCAACTATTCCAATAAGGGTGATCCAGAGAAATCCATAATGAAAGTCCACAGTAAAATTAAATCCATGAAAAAAATTCTAGCGCATTTTAGCGCTGACTGAAATAACATGTTCTGCTTTTACCTACGATTTGTGAAATGTTAAATGCTCTTTGCAAGTGTTGGTCACGTTCTGGTGATAAATATTTTGAAACAACCACCTGGCTTCTTCAGCTTTCACTCAGGAGCAAAAATCAACCTTCAAACTGGAAAGCAATAATGATTTGACATTTATTGTGATAATTGCCAATACCGTGGTAACATTTTTGGGCATATCATCCAGCTCCAGCCATATGTTCACTATGGTTAAGAAGATCATTGACTTATTCTTATTTATACAATGCAGATGCATGGTTATCATGTTGAAATCGACTTATTTTACCATCACAAGCCATTCATGTCTGTTGATGATAATTTCTTGGGATTTTTAAGGGAACTATTTCAGATGAAAAGGCACGATGGCCTTTTGTACAGGTTATGCTCACTGTGCAACACACCCAAAACTGTGCTGAGAAGTATGGGATTTCTTGAGTACATCATTTCTATGCTGAGGTGTACATTTCAGGTCCAGAAAATAAAAATCTAGACCAAGGTTTTGTTTCAGCCTACAACTTGAGTGCTCTGTGACTGTGACTATACTCAGTTGGTTGGTTGAAACAAAATCTCGGTCTGGGTTTTTACTTTCTGGACCTGAACGATCCACTTCTGCTTGTATGCTAGTGGTAGGTGAGGCCTCCTGGAATGCTGCCTCAGTCCCCACTGATGCGGATGAAAAGCTGAGACGTGGCCCCCATGTCCCCAGGAATGATACCTGAAATGACGCCCCAGTCAGTAGAATCATGATACGGGTGAGATGATGAGTCATCAGTTACATCCCCAGAGTCAGTGGGCCTCACACACGTGCCAGCTGTCTTTTCAGCATCCGCCCCGGATGATTTTGCCAGTAGGCGTGGTGGAATCAAGGAAAGAAAAGCCCAGTTATTCAGACTCGTGATCTGTAACTCTAATATTAAGGCTGGCCATCATGAGTAATAATGTATAATGTATTTAATGCCTTAAAGCATGAATTACGTTATATATCACAGATCATCAGCATGTTTAATTTTATATTAATCACCCATGTCTGCTACACACCCCTGATGTAATTTTCTAGCTTTATTTTTGGATTTATTAATCCGTTTTGGGGGGCAACTGAGCTGAATGTTCTGTTAGGATTTGCCGTGGATCTCATGACCCACACTTGCATAGCACAATTTCTGACTTGAAGTTGTCAGTGGGAATTTTCTCTCACCTTCCCTCCATGTACCTGGCTTTTTATTTACACCCTGGGTATGCCTTGGGTCTTT
>JAODLC010000038.1:20192156-20208824 GCA_026781145.1 Hippopotamyrus pictus | reverse complement strand
GACAAGGAAGCAGATTATCTGTTTTATTTCTTTCTTTTCTCTTTGTCTTTCTCTTTTTTTCCCTCTCTCTCTTTCCCCCTTTTTCTCCTTTGTTTCCCCCCCTCTCTCTCTCTCTCCTTCTCTTGAGGAAGCAAATATAAATAAATACAAATAAAGTACTCCTCCGCAGAGGGGGTGGTGGTGGAGGGAATAAAATAAATAAATAAATAAATAAAAAGGACTAGGGTTGCAAAATTTATTTTCCTGTTAATTCCCATATATTCCGGTTAATTTCCTAGTTTCCAACTTGGAATATTTCCAAAATTCCCCAGCTTAACTTCCCATGGAATGGAAAGTTTATGGAAAGTTTCCAGAAATTGTCCACCTCTTTGCAACCCTATTTAGGACTGATCAGAAGTCTGCTGATTCAAATCCTGTGGCCGACAGAGATTCTCACACTTGGACCCTTGACCAAGGTCCTTAATCCCAATTACTCTTAGTGCTGGCTGACCCTGCGTTCTCAGTTGTACATTGCTTTGGATAAGAGAATATGCTAATTAAAAACATATCCACACACTAATGAAATGTAAATTGTTTATTTCATCAGAACCACGGAAAAATCAGATCTAGCTGGAAATCTGTATTAAAAAGGACATACAAATAAGCAGGGATTGCCTAAAATAATTTTTGCTGAAAAACATGCTAATGATTGTCCACTCAGGATGAGATGGATACAATGTAACCTGTAAGGAGAACACAGGGCATATGTGCATGGTATCTGAAGAACATTCTCATGGGTTGTTACTCTAGGAAATCACAAAGTGTTTAATGCCACTTTATGATGGGTTCACTGGATGCTACTGAGCACCACAGAACACAACTGTGTCCTTCGCTGGTTCATTAAATTATGCAAACTGAAAAAATAACATCTATAAGTTAAAATAATTCAATCGTTTGGCACAGAAATGTGGCCAAATTTCTTTAAACAATATGTACAAGAACAAGCTTACACTTATGTGCAGCTATGATTTTTCTAGCAAAATATCTGTAAATTTAGAAAATGGTTTTTTTTTTCCTTTTCTTGAACCTGCATGGTCAACTACATTAAAAACTGGACCAAAAGTGACTAGAAGCAGATGCAGAGTATAAATAAAACATTTTTTGAGCATAAACAGACTTGATATCTAGCTTGATGATCTCCCAATAGGATCTACATACTGTATTGCTGTCAAAGTCCAAACTTTGGTGAATGCAAGATTTAACAACCACCCCCCCCCCCCCAACAAAAACACTAATGCTCCTAATGGATGTGAAGGGAGCAAACTGATTCCTCAGTCCAGTTAAATTTCAGTCAAGTTCGACTTTACCGCCTTGGTCCGATGAATGAGATGCTAACCAGTTATCAGGGCTGGGCAGCGAGCAATGCTAGCTTTGCCTAACCCTAACCCTAACCCCCTAGGCATCTCGCATCTCCAACTTCCTGTATTAAGACTTATATTTGTGCTTAAAAATTGCCAGTTCACAACAGTACATATCATGTTTCAGTCATATCTACATTGCTCATCACAAACTACATATTACACAGTTGAGTTTTCTTTTAAAAAATTAAGTGCAGCCAAAGTATGTTTGGAAAAAAAAATATAGGCAGTAGGATCAGAATGTGGTCTAATACTATGTAGCTCCATAGTAAACAGCTTCAGTGAAATACCTTCAACCATTTCCTCAGGTTTCCAAGCCACGTTTGAGGAATTAAAGGAGCAGCTCAGGTCCTTCTCCTTAAGGTAAACAAAATGATCAGAATTGAGTTTAGGCACTTGGCTCAAGTAAGGTTCTCAAAAAAAAAAAAAAAAAAAAACTTTTCTTCCGCCAGTCCGGATGCGAGCACGGTCAGGCGTCTTAAAAAAAAAAAACCTTCCCAATCATGTGCCCGTCTCCGCGACATTGGCGGGCCTCAGATTCTGATCAAAGGGTCTCCGTACACAGTCCTCCTCATCGCGTTGGCACGTCTGTACGGCTGATTTCGAAGATCTGTTGAGAAATGGGGAGAGGTGTCAGAGTCCTCGCCAAGGCCTGGGACATGCCTGTGGGCAGCCAGCACAAAGCAGCTTAGGCGAGACAGAAACACACTGCAATCGGGCTTCGGGGACGACTGCCACAGAGGAGCAAAGCAGGCCGGGAAAAGATCAGGCAGCCTGAAGTGCCAATGAAATGTTACCTAAAAGTTTAAATATCAATAAATTCCCCATTTTTTTTTTAAATCAGACTTTTTGTCCCCGTTGATGCCTTTGTCAAATGACACAGAATATCCTTCCTACAAATCATTCACAGGCTTTTTACACTGCGCACCAGTGAGAAAAATGTTACATGTGATTAGTTTTAGCCAATAGGATGAAATCTGACATTTTGCAGATGTTGGTGGGTTTCCAGTCACATACTAGGATAGCAGTATGGTTTTCACCGTCCCCATTACGATCAGAGAGTAACACTGTTACTTATCCTCAGTCAATTTATTCACACCAATAAACACATGGTGTGTTGTTTTTTTTCCCACTCTGTGCCGGGAGAAGACGGACCCAGGGGACGTCACCATGACCACCCTAGGACGTGACCCAACACCCTTGTGTCTGTGGGATAAATCTGCCACTACATAAAGATAGTTGCTTTATCTGGCACTGCTGTCCTTAAATTCACTATTTGTTACATGCTGGGAATTGGGCTGGACCTGAATGGTATCGTGCGTCATCAGTTTGATGGGTATTATTTGATCACATGGTTTTTAGCACAGCATAGAGGATAGAGATAGAATACAAAAAAAAATGTTGCTTGCCAGATCTGGGTCACATCCAGGACCACTGGGGTGCTACTGGACGAGTTCCTTACCCTCGAATGGACATTGGGAAATTTAGTTATATTATTCTTCTTGAGAGCTGGATGAAGAGGAGACAAAATGGAGGTTAAAGATAAGCAAGGTGACAGAAATGAGTCACCCTAGAGTGTTAAAACTGGCCTTTAACAAATTAGCTTTGGACGCAGAGGGGGCGGGGCTTGGGAATTAGGAGAGGCGGGGCTAAGCACTGTTATTGGTTTTGCAGGTAGGGGTATCGGTTACTAAAGCGTTTCAGTGTCACAAAAGCCCAGGCTGCTTTATAAAATGACTCCCAGGTGTGGAGGGAAAAGCCAACATTAATGTTGCACAAACCATTCTTACAGTTCACCAAAAGCAAGTTAAAACAGGACAAAAAAATTTCAGTCTAATAAAAAAAAAATACACTCGCTTGCAAACTCAGACTTGAAAATGGAATTTAAGCATGCATTCAGCCAGATACATGTCCAAGTTGTTCAAATACAACATTTTGTTTCCACAATTCAGAATATTAGGATATGCTGCTCATTTTTAGGATGCTTTTTAGGATATTTTTTGGAATTGGAATATCCGAGGCATGTATTTGGCTTTCAGATAGTGACTGAGTGAGATCATAGTCAGATCTCTCAGGCCCATGCTGAACCAGGCCCTGTGTGGGCGAGTGGCGCCACCACCTGGGGAATGAGGCACGGACACCTGGGGGGACGTCAGGTAGGGCAAGCATGCGAGGGACATGCAAAGAGCATTAATCTACAGCACATCCATGCTGCTGGATGACACATTTCAGTGATACTCTCATGAAAACACGGTTAAAGACCACATTTTGACATTTAGTTATTCATATGCCAGATCAATAAATCCATTAGCAAAAATACGTGATCATATTAAATTCAATAATTAATACTGCTTCATACTTTTTTACAACACAAGGGGGCGAAAGAAGCGTAGTTTTGAATTGCTTTCCATTGGGGAACCAGTATTAATCAGTCGATGTCTGCTAATTTATAATAAATGCAGTCTGAGTGACATTTTAGAAAATGAAACACAAATGAAGACACATCCTCCTGTCTCGCCGGTGACTGACACCCCCAGTGAAACGCCACACAAAAAGACATGCGGTCCTGCACACATGCTCGGATCACGTCCGTTGGGGGGGGGGCACAGGGATGCGGAGAGAAGTGTAAGGCCACCTTTGTGTGAGAGAGTTTAGGTTGTTAGTAATGGAAGTCCTCTGGGAGGGGGGGCTCGCAGAAGAAGCGGGAGCCGCGCTTGGCGGTTCGGGCGGTAAAGGGCGCCATCTTCAGCGCTGCATTGGAATGACAGGCACACGGCAGAATCAGCGCACGCTTGCTGTGTTACCGGGCGGAGAGCAAAAATAGGGCCGACCGTTCCACTCTGACGGACCGAACCACTGTGGACAGGAGTGGGGGTTTACGCTTTACGTCACCTGACCTTGCCCGGCCACATCAAAGCTTACGGACTAGGAAAGTTTTTTTCATTAAAAAATTTCCATTTTATTTTTCAAATAGTTCAGGGTCAGGTTCAGTAATGCCTTTTCCTCAGAAATATTAAAGTCTAATTTAAAGTCTTTTGTTCCAAATCTTATACAGAACAGTGATTAAATTAAATTTAGAAAATACTTTATTTGCTAATGAGAGTGCACGTTTGTAATGTCAAAAATGTAACATGAAAACAAAATTAATTTAAAAAACATTAAAATGCATGTTAAAAGTAAATTTATGTCAATTAACATAATGCATCTGTTTTTTGATAAACCATTAGAAATATGAAAAGTAAAGCTCATTTAAGCTTACAGGGGTTACTGTTTCTAATTTAGAAAAATATGTTCCTAAATTCTTCCTATATACTTTAAAAAGTAACTATCCCTGGTGCTAGACAGTGTGCAAAGGTCAAACAGGGCTGATCTACTCCGAGTTCTGCGGTTGATGTTCATTCTATCGGCCACCTACAGCAGGTAAAGTTAATGAGACACCAGCAGACTGGAGAAAAACGTACATGCATAAACACGCCTGAGCATGAGAATGCAATTACATTAGTCATCTAGCTGATGTTCCGTATTAATGACCAACGCTGAAAAGAGCTTCTCAAGCTACCAGTGAACCACGAAGCGCTTGTTACTTGTCCTTGTTAGCCAGTCGCATTAGTAACTCAGCACCACCAGGAAAGTAAGTGTTGCTCTGGGGGACACCAGTAGAGGGCGCAAGACATTTCCAACCCTGCGTCACAGGGGACGTGTGGTCAGGAGTGTGGGGAGGGCGGGTACCTGTGATGATGTCCTCAATGGCGCCATCCTTGCCCTCGTAGACGTGCCGGCTGTCAGTCACCTGCTTCTTCTTCAGCTCGGCGATCAGCTGCCGCTGTTGGCGCTTGTTCTTGTGGGAGGGAGACTGGAGCAGGGGAGCAGTCAGTCGGTGGATACACATGCCACAGCATGCACCTCCCACACACAGCAGGAGTGAGGGGACTCCTGTGCATCAGAGGTTTACCGGCAGTAACTCCACTTCCAGGCATAATGTTTTGGGGATAAATTCATGTAAATGACTTCTTGCTGAAAGAATTTCTCAGCTGTATACGCACTCATTAAAATCCCTTAGTTCACACGTATTAGTCGTCCTAATGCTTAGTCAGATGTTAACTAAAGATCTTGATCCATTCTGCGCGCGGTAGGCATTCAGCAGCAGTCACATGGTCTCTCTTTGGAGGGACAGGCGTAAGTTTGCTTTAGCAAGCAAGGGTTCCTAATAAACTGCCAGCTGAGTGCATATCCCACATACCAACCTGCATGCACGCAGACACTAAAGGGGCAGCACAGCGGGTCGCGCTGTAACCGCACACCTCCAGCGCTTGGGGGGGGTTCGAATCCCATCCCCAGCTCTGCATGTGTGGAGGTTTGCATGTGTTTCCTCCCGTAGGCTAAAAACAGATGGTGAGACAAACTGGAGTCTCTAAACGTATGTCCCGCAGTGGCCTGGCATCACGCCCCCTGTCTCATCGCCTCTGCTTCCAGTGATTTTGTGTTGGATAACCAGTTAGTTATTGGATGGATGGATGGATGGATGATGCATGTACATCTGCTTCTGTTATTAGGCGTGATGAGCCAGGGCTCGGACCCCTGGAGATGGCCACATCAGGATCCCCTGCTCCACGGGGAGGCTCCCCCCCTTCCCCAAGCAGCTGCCCACCTTCTGGTTCTCCTGGTTCATCATGGCCTCCTGCTCAAGCAGCCTCTCCATCAGCATCTGCTCCTGTCTTTTCCTCTGATCGTTCTCCTCCTCGGCTTGCTGTAGACGACACGGCCGGTAAGCTTTCAGGTGCCACGGCCGGTAAGCTTTCAGGTGCCCCGCAGAGACGCCCAGACTCATTTTTTTACGCGTTTTCTTACTCACCCTGTAGGCCTTGACGAAACGCACAAACACTGGGAAGAATACCGAAGGGGGCGTCGTTTTGGAGGTCTCCCCGAAGAACTTGACCACCTCATCAAAGGCATCCTTTAAGAAAAGCGAGATGACATATGCTGCAGACACAGTAATGAGAACAGGACACTAACTGTATATTATTTGACTTTATGTACTTTTGTTATTTTCCTATGCACAACTATTGCCAGAACTATCTATATATTAGCATTTTGTTTCTTAGATGAGTCTTCTCCAAAGCTATATGTTTGCCTATTTATTTTGTAATTTAACTGGAGTAAGTTTAGCTAATTCCCTTGTTGAAGCCATAAACACAAGCATAGTGCCCCGTTGCACTCGAACTAGCAACCTTCTGGCTGTAAAACCAGCACGTGCCCAGGTGTCATTGGCCCACGGCTGGACACCCCTTACCTGTGCAACCTTGGCATCGTCCTGCAGCTTCTTCAGCTTGCCCTCGTTCGGCGTGATGAAGTCTTTGAGCAGCACGTTGTGACCGTGCATGCTGTACTCCCGCCTGGTCAGGTCCATGCCCCTCTGCAGCTCCTTCACGTCCAGCAGCACGTTCTCCAGCGATACTGCGGCATGAAGACGATGGGCGTGAAGACCCTTCCTGGCACGGAAACCAACGCACAGAATCCGGCGCTTGACATACCTGCGGCCGCCTTCTCCACATAGTGCAGCTCATTGTAGAAGATAGACACTGACTCGTACTTCTCATTCACTACATTGGCTATGTAGTGCAGCAGCGTCGTTTTCCGGTCAGTCGACTTGGTCTCCAAGAGCTTTGGGGAAGCGGAAAGTACCAAACAAACTGTGTATTAACAGCGAGCAGTTTATGTATTACCTGGGTTAACAGTTTGACTCATAGGGTTTTACCAGGTCTAAGCTCTGTAGTTTAAACCCATAGACGGCTCCCCTTTTGCTGCTGTTCATGTAGTTCCCAAGAGCCAGGATGATCTGCAAAGAAAAAAAAAACAGAGTGAACCTCTATACTCCTCCTGAGAAGTTATAAACCCAATGGGGAAAAGCCCTACAATACTTGCCTCTAGAATTTTCTTTAACTTCTGTGATGACTTTATGGACACTGAAGCTGCGATGATGGCATGCAGTTGCTGCGAAAAGAAGTGAGATCATCCATCAGAGAGAGCTTAGTGAACGTCAGCGACCCATCGTTGGGTGATCTTCACTTCACTCCACGGCACGGAGAATCCAATAGGAGGAAGGACCGCAGTGTGAGGACAGTAATCCTAAACACGGGGAGTTCTGTAGGGGGGGGCACTCTGGGTGGAGGGACTCTCTGGGTGGGGGGACTCTCTGGGTGGGAGGGCGGTTGTTTGGCGAGGGGATCTCACCGGCGTGAGCATCTGCACGCTCTCACAGAAGTTTCCCATGAAGGCCATGATGGTCATCTTCTGCATGAGGCGCTCGATCTTGCTGAAGAGCATCATGAAGCGGTCCTCGTCCGCCAGGCTCTCCAGCGGCTTGCGGTCTCTCTCGTACTGCCGTAGAACCTTCACCTCCTTCTCCGTGGGCAAGAAGCGTGTCAGGCACTCCACAAAGTCCACGGGCAGGGTGTGCAAGTCAAATCTGCAGGGGTAGGGGGAGGTGGGGGCACCACAAAGAGCGAAATCAGGCTGACGCAGGACGGGATTCGTCTCTACAGCACCTGCCGCTTCCATCAGATATGTGTGGGGGGGGGGGGGGAAGGGTTGCATTTCCAGGGAACAAAAGATAACAACAAAAAGATCTCTAGCTTACTAAATGATTTGAAAGCAGAATCGGTTTTTGTTTTTCATTTCTTGTGATTTTCAGTGGAGGTGGGGGGGACATGTTTAGGCACGGTTGCTGTCGGTCATCTGGGTTAGGTCTTTTGACAGGCAGGAGCATGACTTACGTCTGGATGGCCTTGCAGATTTCTTCTGGAGCCTTTCCCACCTTCCTCAGTGTGATGGCCAGGTTTTTCGCCCTGTTGGAGTCCAGCAGTGTCACTTTGTTGGATGCTTTCTGACTTGTCCGCTGTTTACTTGTCGTCACGTCGACGGCCGGGCCTTGGGCCTTGGTCTTGAACATCTCCTCAAACTCGTCCACATTCAGGTCCTGCAAATTCAAAGATATAGGACTCCTTGGCACGCAACACATACGAATCACAATGTGTTGTGCTGTTAACCGCGGGTACATGATGCTCAAGGCAAGTAGCGAAAGGTGACCTGGAATGCTCATGGGAGTTTTATTTATGCAGAAATGTTCTGAAGGCAGAATGAAAAATGATTGGTTCAGAGAGATAACCAATCAGACTGTAGAAGAGGTGGGTCCAAGTGGAACCAACCAATCGGCTGTCTTGGTCCCACTTCCTCTAGTTGCTTTGACCCATCTCCTATACAATCTGACTGGTTCTCTGAATCACTATTTTTTCCTTCTGCCCTCAGAACATTTTTGTGTAAGTAAAACTCCCATGAACACCTGGAATATGCAGAATGAAGGAGTCACCTCCAGTATCCTTTCGTCGTCTATCTCATTGAAGACAGTCCCATTGATCTGGTTGGGCTTCAGTGCCTCCCAGTTGAAGACCGGCATGCGGAACTTAGTCTTTATCGGTTTCTTTATTTTCACCGCTGCGGGAGACAAAAGGGGAGCAAATTGTTCATGTGGAATCGAGCCAATTTCTGAGCCTAGCCATAAAAAAGTGCACGGGTGGGTCACCATGGCGATGGAATGGGACAAGATGATTGCTTGCGAATGCATGTTCTCTTGGCTGTAATAGCCAATCAGTTGGTGGGGGGGGGGGTTTGTAAGACTTTGACTGCCGTTTATATTCAACCATCCATGCATCTTCCACACTCACTAATTCAGTAGAGGGCTTTGATGAACCTTGGTGAACCTTGGCCCTGTCACAGTATGCACAGGACGGGAGGCAGCGGTGCACCATTGATGGGACACTAGTCCACCACAGCTGCACACTCCCTCACATACACAAGCACACACTACTGGCAATTCAGAGACACCCCACACCTAGCTGCAAACCTAGAAGATACCAGATACCTCCAATCCCAGAGGTCACTGAGCTACCCACTGTGCCACCTCACTTCCATTCATTACAGTTAAAACGTTCATCTAGTCTATTTGCCGATGATGCATAAACATCCAAAAGGATGCCTTTTACTATGTGAAACGACATCACCTAATGGGTATGTGTCAAAACATTCTTCTCAGCCTCCTTATCTCTGCATGCATGAGCCGGCGTGTGACCCCGTACGACCCCGTATGACACAGCACCTCGCAATCTGCCTTCAATCTGTTTATAATGACGCAGAAATGTGCCTCAGCATGCAATGACTTACGACCCACAAACACAACACACCAAATCATTGGGGGGAGGGGGTTAGGAATATGGTATTTCCACTTTTTTAATTTCAATTTGTTTTATTACGACTTTGCAGTGAGGAGGGGAAAAAAAGTTTACGAAGTTCTCTCAAACTACGTAATTAACAAGTGGGGCGGGGGGGGGGTGTGTACCTTTGTGGGGTAGGAGAAATTTTCCCATGGGGCTGCATAGTGTTGCGAGTTTTGGCTCACCCTGTTAGAAAAATGTATTTCATGTGGCGTGCTGAAGCAAGCCCATTTTGTGTTTTTTTTTTTTTAGGTAGGTGGGGGGGGTATTTTCAGGAGCTGAATGTCCAGCATAAGGTGGTGCTACTGTACAACTGTGTCACCATGCATTGGTGTGTTTGGATCTTAGACAACTGAAAATACCATTTCCAACTGGCCTGAGGGGGGGACACAAAACAGACATAACCTACAAAACAGCTTTATGGGTCCATCTTTGTTTGAAGAAAACGATTGGGCGGGTGGGGTCAAAACAGAACCAGAAAAAAAGGGAAATTTAAGTTTCAACAGCAGGGACATCAAAACTGAAATAACTCACTGAAATTGTTACACATAATTTGTCATTTACAGTCAGATTCCCAGTAGCCTGTTCATTAAAATATCACATATTTTAGAGATTAAGCAGTTGCAAACGTTATGCCAATGCTAATGGTGTCTTTGGGACACCAAAAGCCTTCTCAAGACCTGGAGCCTTACCTGAGAGTCCTGAGTTGAAGATGACTGTGGGAGAGCCACAGCCAGGAAGAGGAGGGGCACCTGGGGGTGGCGGAGGGGGCAGCGGTGCCGACACGTCCACAGTGAGGCCCAGAGGAGGAGGCAGGGGTGGAGGAGGAGGAGGTGGGGGCGGTGGAGGAGGCGGCGGTGGAGGAGGGGTGGGCGGTGGAGCAGAAGTGGCCGTCGGTCCGTTTGGCACTGGAGGACAAGGAGAGACGAGAAGGGACAAGGAGAGACAAGAAGGGACAAGAAGGGACAAGGAGGGACAAGAAGGGACAAGAAGGGACAAGGAGAGACAAAGAGAGACAAGGAGGGTCAAGAAGGGACAAGGAGAGACAAGGAGGGTCAAGAAGGATCAAGAAGGGACAAGGAGGACAAGGAGAGACAAGAAGGGACAAGGAGGGAGAAGGAGAGACAAGGAGGGTCAAGAAGAGACAAGAGGAAACAAGTGTGAGTGTGGAGGGCTGGAGCGAGGCCACCATCACAGACAGCAAAAGGTACTAAAGAACTTGTGCCTTCTCGCAGAAGAACCAATGTCTAGTTTATGCAAATTAGAAACAGCCTTTTGACTATGTCCATCTAAGCATTAATGACACTTCAGGTGACATGATATTGTGCATGTAGTGATGTCATGTCATACCAGTTCCAGTTTCTGGAGGGAGGGGGGGAGCCGGTGGGAGTAGTGACATTGCCTCTGGGATGGCGCCATCCTGTGGACCCGCCGTGCCGGTGATATAAGCCCCACCCATTGCTGGTGTGTCTGCCAATAGGGTGCTTCCCTGTTCAGAGAAAGGCATGATGCTGATATCACTGTCCCCCTTCCTCTGGATCCTGAGGGTCCCTTGTTTCTCCAGCTCATGGATCTTCTTCTCTAGGTTGCACTGCCTCTGGATGGTCTCGTCCTTCTCCTTCACGATCCGGCGTAGCGTATGCACCTGGCTGCTGGCATCTTTGCACACTTCCTGTGCCGGAGGGGAAACAGATGATGAGCGGTCCAACCATTCAAGGAGTGCAGCTTGACTATTGGCTACGTGGTACTGGACTCATCAATCAAGGGCCAATTGTCGATTCGAAAACATGTAGCCATTAACAACAGGGAGTGAACAAGAAGAAAGCAAACAAACAAACTTCTTGTGTTCTTTGGTAATAATCCTCACCCGTATAGCCTCCAAATCCTTGTTCCTCTGCATCAGCTGCTTCTCAAGCTCCACCATCTTTGCCATGGCTTCATTTTCCATGTCTTGCAGCTTCTCTGTCATCTAAAAGCAACAGACAAGTAAGGAGGATGTTCAATTAAACCACACTTTTCAGAAGTAGTTTCGCCAAATCTATCATGAAATAGAACGTACAATTGAAATTGGACAGTTTCCATTACACAAAGGAAATACTATTTTTCAAAGAAGCAATCTTTTCAAACAAGCAAAATTATTAAATTTTTTATAATGAAATTTCATTTCCCCAGATCTGACAGTTACTAAGCAACTTTTACCATGGCTACAGGAGATACAGATGGAAAGCTATCAAGTAGCTCTGTTAGCTGGGTGGGACATTAATACAGTTGGATACATGGTTTCCTGGGTGGGGATCGGTTCTCCTTACATGGGACACACTCTCCTCCAGCTCCTCCACACGCTCCAAGGCGGCATTCTTGGTCTCGGCATCTTCCAGGAGGGCGCCCACGTCGAACACGTTGTCCAGGTAGGCCTGGATCTGCACTTGCAGCTTATCGCTCTCCGTGTTCTTGAGTTTCTGTGTAGGTAAAGGGGGGGGGCAGATTCAGTTTGCGCACGTGGGGGTGGACTTTAATGCCGTGCAGTCCCTGCTGAGTCCCGCTTGAATTCGTGGACCAGGTGCATGAAGTCATCTTCAGTGAACACCAACCTCAAGCTGGTACTTTTGTAGATGGTTGAGACTTTACACGCCATTTCTGCACAAAATTAGATCAATGTGATTCATTTTCCACCAAAATGCACTGCAGGTACAATTTTTCCCTTTTACTTACATCTAGGTACTCGTCCAAAAGGAGCTTTGTAAAGTCGTACTGCAGGTGCACCCTAAAATTCATGTCTTCTACTGAATGAACCACGATGTTGATAAACTGCATGCAGGCCACCTGGAGAGAGAGACACAGTGAAATGGGTCCACACCGGCTTTTTCCATACTCATCTTGGAGACGCTCGTTGCCCTGGAGATGTGCAATAGGCTTTAAAGGCTTTAAAGATGGACTGCACTACAAATGTTGACTATGCCTGAAATGTAACCTAAATCTCTTCCACACAGTGAAGTTTACATGCTATGGTTCTGTGGGTAAATCGGCCATGCTGTATGAATTCTAGCTAGCTCTAGAACTCCCGAATCACTCCTGACACATCTTCGATGGAGCTACCACACACAGCATTAAATCACTTGGGCAACAGATGGCCTCCACAAAACGCCACCAAGCGTTTCTCCCACTGGCTCTCTATGCTCCTGTGGCCATCAGTCTCCCTCTAACTCCAAAGACTATAGGAAGCCAAGCTAGCTTCACAGAATTTACTCTATAAGCCCATTATCCCGAAGCAGCGTTCCAGATTGCTCCCCCGCACATACACGCAACCTCCATTATCCAAAAGTATCAAGTCGGACGTTAAACGTACCATAAAATCGATGTTGCTGTCCTCGTTCTTGAAATGCTCCATTAGCTTCTCGAACCTCTGCGTCTCTGCACAGACCTACAAGAGAGGCAGATGTGATAACATTACTTAACCTTTATTATGTTGTACTTTTCCCAGGTGATCTGAATATCTTGAGAACAAACAACCAGGTCAGTTGGATGATCTCTTAAAAGCTACCGTATTTATAAATTCTTCTGCTGTAAACATAAAGGTTATTTATTACCATGATTCCCTGTTAAAATTCAAACTATTTACTTGGATTCATTAGGAAAAAGCACCTCATTCAGTAATGCAAGATGGTAAAGCTCGATAGTGATGTCTGTTAAAGTTATTGGATCAGTATGAGTTTCTCTAGTCTTCTAGACACCATATGCCTAATATACCTCCTGTTTTGTGGACTGTTTCTAATGTACTCTGTTATAAGACATCGATCGCCCTCCCTCTTCCCATTAAGTGCAGCAGGCCCTGCATGGTGTCCACCGCTGTGTTTTGAAACGTTTTCACGTCGGTTGTCTTGACGTGAACACACCGCACTTCATTTCCTGCCGGGGGCCCTTGCTGATCTCACGGCACATCCTTCAGATCAGTCATTGCGCTGATGAGCGATAAAGGCCCACTCCCACCCTGCCCTGTCTTATGATCCATGTAAGGTCCCCTCAGAGAAAAAACATGGCAGCCGACTCTGAAGATCTGAAGGTGTCTGCAGCCTCTCACAGATGGTACGAGCAATTTATTGCATGCTTTAATATTTCATCCAGCTGCGTGCTAAAATTGCATGACGTTTTTCAGAGCCCTACTTTCCTGTGATGTTATGCAATAGATCCTGCATTCTCCTGCTTTTACTGCGAAAGCCCTGTAAACACACACAAACACACACACACGCACACACACACCTGTACTCATACTGTACAGTATCTTTGTGAGGACCGTCCTCTCATTTCTATGGGCAAACCGTTATCCCAACAATGACGACCTTAACCCATACCCAGCCCTAACCTTAACCATAAGTAACCAAACAAAAAAAAAAAAACATTACATTGGTCCCCACAATGTAATGTATATCTGATCCAAACTTGCACACGCACGCACACACGCACACACGAGGTGCAGGTGTGTCAAAGTATACATTACTGCGTCTATATCTATTATCTGCCTGGATAATGAATCGTGGAGCCCTTGCAGCGAGTGTGAGCGGCTAATTGTATTCAGTGCTTTGAAACATGGGACGGCTCACTAAAGCCCCTATAGGGTGTAGACAGGCCCACTCAGAAATTCAGCCGCTTGCTCTTTTCTCAGATTACACCAGTACCTCCTTGAAGTTGTCGAAAGCCGCCAGAATGATCTCATGGCCCCCCCTGACCAGGCACACGGCTGCGAGCAGCTCCAGAACCAGAGCCTTGGTTCTGAAACATGAAGGAGGCAGGGTGCGTGAGGAGGAGACAGGATGCTGCTGTAGCTGCTCTGTAAAAAATCTGTTTATGCAAAGCTTCCATGGAGGAGCAAATCAATACCTTTAAGGGGATTACACTCATTTTAGCCTGGGGATTAAATAAAATTTATGTAATTGGCAATTCATAAACAGTTATTCGTGGTGAATATTTATCCCATCCCTTAAAGCTAACAGCTTAATTCTTCCTTAAAAATAAAACTTTATTCTGCTAGGTTTAGTATACCTGCAGATCCTAACTGGCTTGGCGAAATGTAGGAGTGCATTTTGGGAATTAAACATTCTTGAAAAAGACATTATGAGTAAAACAAAGTTGTCGCATTTGGCGTGAAATAGGTATTAACATTAACTGTATGGACTCTTAACATGGGGGGCGGGGGGTCAATGGGGGGGGCATCTGGTTCTTTCAGCAGAGATCTCAGAGATGAGGAATTACCTGGGATTTTTATTGTTGAGGGTTAGTGCAATTTCATTGACGGCACGTGGGTGAGACATGACCATGTTGAAGCCGTACTGCATGTTTAATAGAGAGAGAGAGAGAGAGAGAGAGAGAAAAGCAATATTGAAGCACAGTAACGGACACAGATCTCCTCAAACGACCTTCCAGAAGACACCTGGACAGGCCGCTCTGACACGGTGTGCGTTGGCGACGCACGTGGAAAAGGCCTCTCACCTGGTAGTTCATGATAGCTCTCAAGCACATGATACACACGTGGACGTCATCCTTCTTACACACTATTCTGGAGTTCTTCAGCGTCCTCCGGCTGGGCAACGTACTGCACCTGGGCACACAGGGGCAGACGGGACACGGCGGTAAAGCCCACCACCTCGTTTGCATAATAAAGCAATTCTGACCCCCACCGACGGCATCTTCTTTGCTTCCAAGACTAAGACAAAGAAGCTTCCAGATCTTCATTCACGGGACGTTCAGACTGAAAGCCAAAGCGCTCCTCCGCGTCTCCGCCTGCGTATGAATCATTTCGTGCTGTCCCGAGTGCCGCTTACAGACGCTTTTGTGCGACGTGCGTCTGTATGTATTGTCTTCTGACACGTCCGAGGAATGAAAGAACGTCAGGAATGACGGAGAGCGCCCCGCACAAAGCATACAGATGCCCAGAAAACGTAAATCCACCAGAGCGCTCAAAAGCGGCCCCCCGCTCCCCCATGGCACTGGCCTTACAGAGGAAGGGGGCCGGTGCCACTGGCCAGCGAGGCGGGGAGGCCCGCTACGCGATTAGCAATGCAAACGAGCTCGCGGCGGCAGGCCTGGGATGGCACGTCGATTGTTTTTGCTCAAATCGGCGAAAACAGACGTGTCCGCCCGGCGTAGGATGACAGGAGCCACTGGCATGTGGTGCAGGGAGCTGACCAGCCTTCAGGACTTCATCAAAATAAAAGAGAATAAAAATGCCGAAGTAGGCCTGGTCTCCCTCAGTGCACCTGACAGGACTCCCCTCTACCCCCAAAACCGAGTATTCCTAGACACAATCGTATCTTACTTCTTTCTTAAGTATCCTACAAAAACAGCTATTTTAGCACTTTTTGATTACATGACAAACTTCATCATCACATAATCGCATTTCGTTGAACTTCGCACAATAAAGTTGGATCTAATCTAAACCTAAAAACCTAATCTAATCTACCTTTCATATCTTTCTTTCATTTTCAGTCACCATGTCATCCTCATATAACGTTCCCCAGTGGACTGGCCCCCCATCCAGGGTGGCCCCCTACCTCATGCTCTGTCGCTAGTTCTGTTTTCACCGTGACCCCCTATTGGATAAGAGGCTATGAAGATGGATGATATGTTTTTAGCATTAGGCGCAGACATAACACTTTTTTTTTTTTTTGTCAGTGACGAATTCTGGAAGTGAAAAGGAATTTGCGAGCCCTCTGGAGGCAGTTGGTCTGTGGTATCCCTTTTACGGCCGCCATCCTTAAAACACATGCCCCACATCTCGCACTCAGTTATGACTGCGGTATGTTTCATTTCCTGTCTGTCGCATACTTTCTGAGTAAGCTCAGGAGCAGTGAATCACATGGGCTATGGCTGCGGCCGCATGGGGGGGGTGTGGGGGTTTGGTTTGGGGGGGGGCCCGATTCAGGTGTATCGCAAGCGTGCCACTTTCAAGTGACAGAATTAGAGCAGGCCTCTGAACACAGGGATGAGGCTACATGCGTGGGACACCTCCC
>JAODLC010000038.1:20172156-20190894 GCA_026781145.1 Hippopotamyrus pictus | reverse complement strand
GCGTGGGACCCCTCCCTGCACCCCCCCCCCCCCCCCCACCAATCCTTCATTTCTCTTACTGTGTATCAGTAAATAAAAAAAGACAGAGAACGGAAAAAGACGAGGCTGGTTCCTGAGATCTGACATATGGATAACGTGTGCCAGTTCTTCACGCACTAATAACAGATATGCTTTGACATGTTTTTGTGCTTGTCAGCTCATAAACACGAACACGAGGCCTCAATCCTCCTCCAAGTCCCTGAGGTTACTTTCTTTAATAAGTCACTAATCACTGAGGCATGTCCCTTCTTCTCTTCCCTTCCAGGAAGTGAGTATCACACAAGAGAAGCTCCTTGACAATAACAGTCTGCCTTCTTCTCCAGTCTGCCTGGACAGCATTGGCGGTATACTTCCAGGAATTCTACCAAGACGTACCAACTGCCCTATGATGACTGTGGCCTTGTATTGATTGTCAATAAAAGTCTGTTTTTATAGCTGTAAAGGACACAAAAGGACAAGAAAGGAGAGGAGGTTTGTGTTGGGTGCAGAGGTGTGACAGTGAGAGTGAAAATCAAGGAAAGGTTGACTAGTTTCCGAGTAGAAACCAAGATGGATGGAAAATACAAAGAGAAACGAAGGTTGGACAGTATATTAAAAATTATATTTTCACAAGGCGGCCAGGTTAGTACCATGTTATGGAGAGCTGTATATATATATATATATATAATAATAAATTTGAAGATCAGCCTAAAAATACAGGTATACAGGAAACAAACTGAAGCAACAAACATCTACAGAAGCAACCAAAAAGAAATGTTTTTCCAAGATGGTCAGTACTCTGTTGCCTAGAAGTACTTATTCTGTCCAGTACTTTGTTGCCTAGAAGTACTTATTCTGTCCAGTACTTTGTTGCCTAGAAGTACTTATTCTGTCCAGTACTTTGTTGCTGACACCTTTACACTCGGTTGCAGTCCATCACTCATGCTCACTCATGGTCATTTCCAGCATCCAACACAAAATCTCAAGTCCTGCCTGGTTTGAATGTTGAACATAACTGTTGCATCTCATGTAATTTTGCACCAGGTACATTTCTTTACGCTGCTGTGTTCCACATATGCATTGACGGACATTGCTGGAAGCATTATGATGTATAACCACACCTGTGTCAAGACAGTAAAGATCCTCAATACTTACATCTCTTCTTGTAACACAGGCAAAGCTATGCAGGTTTTTCTTAAAGGCATTAGCTTAGCAAGCAATATTCTTTAATTTAATGCAAATGCGAAGCAGAGCTAACGTTTCGTTTATCGGATGGTGACTGAAACTTTTTATCTATATATCTGGGTGTACTGCTTCACATATTCCCAGCATCGCTACACACGTATGCCATGTCTGACAGCTAATATATGACCAAGGTAGCAGTTTGGGGGGGGGGTGTTCACCTTAGGGTGGAGTGTCGTCCAGGCCGAAGTGGATTGATGGGCCCCGCGTTCAGGTCCTCGATGGAGCGGCTCCAGCGTTTGGACTTGTCGGCCACGGCCTCTGTGCTGTTTTCCAGACAGTCAGAGTCAAATCTGGAAGAAAGGAGAGGAGATTTGTGTTCTGTGCGGAGGTGTGACAGTGAAAACCAAGGAAAGGTTATCTAGTTTCTGAGTAGAAACCAAGAGGGATGGAAAATGCAAAGGCAATGAAAACCTTTTATACAAGGAGAAGACCCCAAATAAGGTAAGGAGATGAGACTGCAGAAGGTACATCTTATAAACCAGCGGTGGCAGCCACCCAGTCAGCATGCCAACCAGCTTCCCAACCAGTTTCCCAGCCAGCCTCCCAGCCAGCATCCCAACCAGTTTCCCAACCAGCTTCCCAGCCAGTTTCCCAGTCAGCCTCCCAGCCAGCCTCCCAACCAGCTTCCCAACCAGCTTCCCAGTCAGCCTCCCAGCCAGCCTCCCAACCAGCTTCCCAACCAGCCTCCCAGCCAGCCTCCCAGTCAGCATCCCAACCAGCTTCCCAGTCAGCCTCCCAGCCAGCTTCTCAGCCAGCTTCCCAACCAGCTTCCCAACCAGCTTCCCAGTCAACCTCCCAACCAGCTTCCCAGGCAGCCTCCCAGTCAGCATCCCAGCCAGCTTCCCAGCCAGCTTCCCAACCAGCTTCCCAGTCAACCTCCCAGCCAGCCTCTCAGGCAGCCTCCCAGTCAGCATCCCAGCCAGCTTCCCAGCCAGCTTCCCAGCCAGCTTCCCAGAGCTGTGTGAGGCTGGGACCTCCTGCCAGGGAAGGTCGTCCCTAACCTAACAGCCTTGAGCCCCACAGAGAGCTCTCCTTTTGACCCCAGCCTTAACAGAAGAACCCCTTGGTCACCACACTTGACTAAGCCTGTGACAGAGCCGCAAGGGGAGGGGGGGGTAACCTCAGAAGGTAATGAAGCTCATTCTACAGAAAATGAGGTGGAGTGCAATGCTAATAAGAAGAGACCGGGGAAGAAGGACAGACTGGGTACAGTCTCGAAACCTTGTCACTTATCTCAGCAGTGAGCATTCCCCACAAAATATCCCCAGTAAACATCCGGGGAGCTAGCCTAAACACGTGGAAGGACTCTGCTTCCAAAAAACACGAGACCCACATAGCTGATGCAAGAGCACCATTTCCCACACAGCGTAAAATTTCATGCAGACGAAGGGGGGTGGGGGGTTGACTCACGTGACAGCGCACTGCGCGAAGGAGAGATAATCCACCAGGACGTCGAGGCCTCTGTTTTCTTCATTTAAAAACTCTCTTACCCACCTATGGAGAGCAGAATGAAGGGGAAGCTTTGAACACAGACAAGAAATGCAGACCTTACAAAAAATAACATGTCGCTAGTAGCAGACACAGGGGGCTTGAATAGCTGAATACACCTACTATTCTACTCCTCACTAAAACAGGTAGAAGAATAAGGTTCCTTAATCCCCCCCCCCCCCCAAAAAAAAAAACAGTATTTCAAGCTGTCAGATTTTCCATTCCCCTGCCCAGAGGTTTTCTACTCCTAAGCCTGCAGTGCTTCCAGAGAACCCCTATGGCAGACAGACATAGAATTCAGACGGTCACACGGCAATCAGGTACATCTCCTCAAAGTGAAAGTAGACCGCATCTGAATCCATCTCACATTCTTCTTAGTGGCTTAGAGCGCTGGGCTTGCCATGATGTCATCGTTTCCCCTTTTAATAACCAGAAAGATGGTTCCCTCTGCAGCCTCCTTAACGACCCACACAGGGCCACTTTGCCTATCCGGCCATATGAGATAATGCGAAGAAGCAGCAGCAGCAATGTACCCCTGACTTAAATAAGTACCCCTGAAACGCAAGGTGTCACCTGGAAGCACCAGCGTGATTTCTCCGTCACGATAAATGGGTCGCCTTGCGCTCTCGCACTGGCCCGTAAGACGGCAGCAGCACAGTGAAGCTTCTGGACCAAACAGGACTTTCCCTTTTAAGTTCTAAAGGTCTGGAGAAGACTTGGCGATTCCTTGACTTGGCAATCCATGCAGCAGGTAGGAGTTGCCCAACCTTGGGTCAGAGTCCTCCTGGTTTTACAATATTTATTAGTTCATTGTTCACACCTGAAAAACCACGAGGGACCTTGTTTTCTACACAATTACTCTAGAATCAGCGATCATCCAGACATCGAATTCTATCAAAGCTGGTCTGTTGGCCTCAACATCAAGCATCACAGAAACTTCTACTCAAAGCAGAAAAGCATTGGCTTAATGTGCATCAGACCTCAAGCTGCCGCTGTCATGCAAATATCTTGGAACATCACAGTTTATTAATGGCAGCAGAACAGATGAGGCCAGCAGCCAATCAGAAGCTTCCCGCCTCCCCACATGATAAGACTAAGCTGTCAGGACACTGCTGGCAGCAGCCTTGCTTCACTTGAGTCAGCGCAGCTCACTTCCCCTCATCCTTCATCCTTCCAGTGCTCCCAGCATGCACTGCGGCTCATCTGCCATACTGACGTCAGATCTGGGCACCCTATAGCACGGGTGGAGAGAATGATTGCATCCAGATGCTTTTGGGGTGGTTGTGTGGAAGGAGGCTTGGCTTTGCAATTAAGGGTAAAAGTAATGGTTGTAACAGTGAAGACTAAATCATAAACTGGAGTGTAAAACCAGTGTAACCTTTCAAATACACTCACTGGCAAAAATAGCAAATCTACAGCAAACCACAAATACAAATTTCCCATGGTGGCGTCGGAATATCGTCTCCTCTTTCACACTCTTTCCGCAGCAGCAGAAAGGGAATCTAAAGCTGGTGAAACATTTTCACTGGAACAATTTTTCACGCAGGTATCAAACAGAAGCCGAAACATTTAACATGAGAACCACGGAGAACCGAATGTGTGGCCAACACAGACCATCCTTATTTATGTATTTAAGAGTCAGGGAGAATTTTCAGTCGGTACGCAAAGCACAGCCGTCCTAAAGCGTGTGGATGTCACATGGCTCTTCTGTCACTTGTTATCTGCGGGCCCCACAGGACGGAGGACCACAGATATGACAAGCTAGGATGCCAAGAAGTGTAGCAATCAGGGATGGTCACGGACACCACACTCACACGACGGGAGTACACTGGGAAAAGGCTTCCCTTTCTGGGCATGTGGGTGGCCTTCCTCTTGGCTCTGGCGCAAATCCACTCACTCCATTAGCAATGTAGGTTAGTTTACAAGATCTAGATTACCGGCCTGAGCGATCATCTGCTTCTCATTGTTGTTTTTTCTAATCTGCAGTGGGGGGGCGGAGCTCTTCAAAGATAGAGTCACTATAGTTCGCAGGCAGATTTCCAACTTGTCAATGGGCGACTCGAGAAGCAGTCGAAAGAAGCGAACATTCCAGGTCTTTCAGTTTTTAAGGGTGCTCTGCTCCATTCCTATACATCTCAATCCCATTAAAATTCCATTTAAAAACCCTCTCTCCTGCAAAACACATGGATAGTGTAATACCTCGTATTAGCCTCTTACTGACACAGGAAATGCACTCCGACTGAGAAGGCGGAGCTCGCTGCCGTCATCACTCACCCGATGTGATTGGTCCTCAGCGATATTTCCAGTTCTCTGAGCACTTGGGTTGACTCCTGCACTCGACGACGAAACTTCTGCGGACAAGCAGAAAGCATATTTTACCGCATGCCAGCAGCGTGTCTTGGGTCAGGAGCTGGACCGCTTCGGCCACAAGAACACAATAATGACAGGCTACCAAAATCCGATGTCATCTAATTCCTTACACAGGAACGGCAGAACGGAGCAGAGACAGCTTTTGCCGGCTCCGGGAAGACGGAAAATACAAAACAAATTAGCATTCATGAATTATCTACTTTATCCACTAGTTCCTTTATTCTTAAGGACCTCTCAATTGTGTTGATTTACACTTGAAACTTCAATAGCTATCAGCAGACATGGGAGGACTGGGGAAAACAACAGTCTGATCTATATTATTCTATTATAAACCTAAAAGTAGCTACATCACAAGTATTTGGGTAGCTTGCAAACCCTACAGACTATTTACAAGGTAACAAAACTGTTACATACATGTAAATGAGCGTGCATGTGCGTGCAGATTTGTCTTGAATGGGAATCCTTATGCCATCCAGCTGACCAAAGTTGGGAGCCCTGATGTTGGCTTTTGTTAGCCAAATGCTAAACACTCCATCAGCTCTTCTGCCCAATAGTCTAGACCAGCTCCAGCTACAGGTATGAATAAGCAGTTGCCCAGGGGCCCTGAATTACCAGTGTTGTGGAGGAAGTGAAATGGTCATAAATTTTCTTGGTTGGGGGGCCTCTCAAGTCAAGCTTTGGCCCTGAAGGCCGAGCCCGCAGGGCGCGCGGTGAGACTCTCGGTTTTTAAGAGGGGGACCGTAACCGCGAGCGACGCCATTTCCGCCAGAGAGCGACTTGGCAGTAACTCTGACTCACGCGCTCATCTTTCCTGAATGTTTAGTCTCTGGTGATGCGAGCGTCATAAGGGTAATAGTGGGGTGCTATAAATCTGAGTGAACGGGGGGGGGGGCAGAAACACCCCTAGAGACCCGCCGCTCAGTCCCCCCCCCACGTCTATGAACCCAGACGTCTCTCTGCCGCTTCGTGATGGCCATACATTAGCTGAGAGTTGCTGCTCTGTTACTGCCAGGCTTACTCTGGCCCCGTCCAGCTGCACTTCCCGAAGCCTCTCCCTGGAAACATAAATATCAGACATTCCTCCGGACTTTTGGGAAAGGGTGCTTTTCTCTCCTGTTCCAATATGCTGGGTGGAATTGGGGCTTGATTTAGGGGGTGGGGAGTGGGGGTGTTCATGAGGGGAAGCATATGTAAAACAGAGGTAATGACCTAGGGCTGCCCCCCTAAAAAAGCCACACAGAGCCGGAATTGTTCATTCCCCAATGGAACAGGGGCTGCAAAGGAATGCAAAAACCATAACACTCCCTCTTTCCTCCCCATGTGTGTCTGTGCCCCCACCAAAGCGAGGAGCAGGTCTTTGGTAGGGACCATGAGCCGTAGGCATCTCCCCCGCCCAAAGTCAGCCTACACCGAGACGTGCGTCTATCCTGGAGCTTCTTCTCATCCTGATTCGGCGTTCCTGCATCTGAGCACAGATGTTGGGACGCCAGCTACATATGCCTACAGGATTACCGGCATATTCCATAGTCTCACAGATACGTTCCTCTGTGCATCTTTCCCAGACACTGTCTAGTGCTGGAAAGAATCACTGTTATTCACATTATTACAGTTTTCCTTCATCTTCAACTCAGGACCTATTAAGCAAGTTCTAATTCTATAATTTTCCGGTGCCAAAAGGTGCTTGTTGAATAGAGAGGGGCTTCGCAGATTCAGGGTTACTGAACCAAATCCGCGGCTCAGATATACTGCATATTCCACTCCGAGCGAAACATAAATCCACCCTGAGAACATTAAAAACGGCTGGAAAGGAGACTAAATATACAACAGCAAGCCGCAGACCCCCCATCCACTACAGAGGAACAGAAAAGCCCTTTTTCAGGGCTCTGTGTCTGGCTGGGTGGTGGGGCAGCTCTCTCTCTTTACCTCCATCCAGACATGGTTGCTCAATAATGCCGAAGTCCCCCCTACCCCCATCCTTTGGGTTCTGTTTTTTTGAACCTTTCATCAAGGTCGACTCCATTTCGCCGGAGCGGGTCTCTTACTGAGAGTCAGGATTCCTGGTGTCAGGGGGGATCTGCAGACTAGCTGCTTGTGTGTACAGAATTTTCACACGCACACACACACACACACATACACACACACACACATGCATATACACAGACACACACACATGCATACATGCAGAATCATGCATGCACACATACCCACACAAACACATGCATATACACTCCACACGCGCACACAAACACACACACATGCATGCACACTCACTCTACCCCAGTCGAATCTATGAGCACAGTGGGGATGTGAAATTCCTTCTAATCACAATCAGACACCATCTGCTCATACTTGAGGTACACAGAGGTCTTTCCCATGTCTTAGAGGACCTCTGGAATGCAATGTGACCTGCTGATTCAGCCCATGGATGTCCCCTCACTGCCTGGGGGGGCGAAGGGAGGATTAAGAATCATCGGCTGTGTTGGGGGGGGGGGGAGGTAGGGACAGGATCTCACCTTCCTTGTGACGGCAGGGTCCAGATAACCTCTCAGCTTCTGGAGGTATGTGTGGGGGGGGTTCTTCGCTTGAAACCTTTCCTGGGGGAGAAAAATATACAACACATACATTAAAGACATTACCTTTAGACTATCAAAACAAGACAGGGTTGTCTAGGGACATCTGATCCTCTTAAGTGTGTATATCAAACACTGATTGTTATAAACATATTACTCCTTGGGGAACTAAAGGCAAACGGACGAGTAGCCACCAGGACATGCACACTACTCCCTTTTCCGAGCAAAGTTGGACCTTCTGAACTGCAAATCTGGGTTGTACCATCCTTCAAGGTGACAGTTCAAACCCAATAACAGAGCAGCTAACTGGGAGATCTCACTGCGAGCCCAAAAACCTGCTTATCTGACAGCAGAAACAGGAGCTGCAGCGATAAGCAGGAATCTGGAAGGCCTGATCTTCAGCGATTGGCGCTGGGGGATAAGTAGTGGTTATTGACCCTTCCCCCTTGACCTCCAGAGACAATATAGGACAGCTGGCTGATTTGTAGGGGTTCTTTCAACCACCAGAGCAAGGGACCTCTGAACTACATGAGCTACTCATCACTGGTTTCTGGGTGCTCAACTCAGACACAAAGTCATCAGGATTGGCTGGCCAAAACCTCCCCCTTGCCACACCATCTCTGGCTTTGCGTTCAAGGCCATTTCCCACACACCCGTCCGAAAGTAAATGGGATTACCAGGTCCCTGGCAAATGCCAAGTGCCGACATGAGGCTGCGCTAACGAGCCCAGGGCCGCAGTCGGGAACGCTTGGAGGCCCTTGTAATTCCAGGGGCGGGAGGGGACCGGCCTCTTTGGCCAGGACAGGGAACTTTGAGCCTTAACCTTGGAGAGTGAGACGCATCAGAGACTGACCAAAATTATGGCAGAAAAATGAAAGTACAGCAGGAACAACTGGAGCACTTGCAGCAGAAAGAGGTGGCAAGGAAGTCAACATGAAACATGAACCTCCAGCCTAACTTTCACCACGGTACCAGTTAATGCTAATTAACATTGGAGCTGAAAGCTGCCAAGGGGCTGGTTTCGACTGGCCAGTATGCCGTCGAGACAGATTTGGCTGACCTCAATGGTGTCTGGATGGCTGCTCATACCACAGTTCATTACAAGCCATGCCAATCCTCAGACATGCAAGCTGGGGTTTTTTTTTTTTCTTTATAAATCCATCATCACAGGTGCAGTAATTATACTAATTGTTGATAATTACCTTCCTCATGATCAGTTATGATGGTTTAAAACATGATACCGACTCAATTGTGAAGGTCGCCTTAAATTCAGCCAGACCTGCCAGAGAAAAGGCAGGAGAAAATAGCTACAGTTCCAGCTTGCTTCGGTTTTCCACTCTCATACAGGAACTGACCCATATCCGAGCCATATTCAAGTGGTTCCAGCTCGCTTTGGTTTTCCACTGGCATTCAGGAACTTACCCGTACCTGAGCCATACTACGAAGAGAGAGTAGCTACAGCACAGTTCCAGCTCGCTTTGGTTTTCCACTGGCATTCAGGAACTGACCCGTACCTGAGCCATACTGCGAAGAGAGAGTAGCTACAGCACAGTTCCAGCTCGCTTTGGTTTTCCACTGGCATTCAGGAACTGACCCGTACCCGAGCCATACTCAAGCGGTTCCAGCTCACGTCGGTTTTCCACTGCAGAGGGGTTCGATAAAGGTGACATAAAACCGAAGAGACGCTTATTTACTGTTCACAAGGTGTACATCATGATTTTGATTTACTGTGTGCAATTATTATTGATTTTTTTTTCACTATGTGCTAATTTCTGCTAGCATGTTTGTGATAGTCACCTTGAAATGCACGTATCAGACGCTAGTGGAATTAGCATTTGCTTGCTTAAATTTGCATTATGAATCCATTCCGTTCAGCTGTTCTATAGTACTTTAACTTTAAGTAGGAGGTTGGAAATTTTCCGGTTCTGAGTTTTCAGGAACGCATCGCGATGTGCGATACTACTAATGATGTATAGCATATACGTCTTTTCCTTTAGACAATCCATGCGTAGAACACCGGTATCTCCATGCATTCTGATCATTCAGATGGTGGCTATGCAGACAGCTCGCTTTGGTCACGCTTTTGGCTCGTAAGCAGGGGCACATCAGCAAGGATGCGGCTCGGACACGACTGGCAAACTTCACAATGGAAAAAAAATCGCCAGTTTGCGGTATGGTGGTATTCTGTCGTCTCTGTTCCACCTTCAGCATTCTCACCGTGAGGACGGTTTTTTTTCTTCTCAAAGCGACGCACTGCCTTGGTTACGTGGCTGTGTCTGGCAGGCTATTAATAAGACTAAAACATGAGTCATGGAAACACCACGGTGAAAATGTCATACGTAATGTAAAATCATGATGGCACAATAATGGATAGTGAATATATTTGGCCCAATAAAATTTCACACAGCATCGCGGTTTATTATGAATGAAGAGTCGAACCATTCTGAAAAAAAATGCTGACTAAATGGCGAGAGTATAGCTGAAATTTGACAGTGAAAGTATATATATATATATTCATCAAAATGATGAAGTAACATGCATGGAAATATGCACTGGGGGCAGCTCTGTGGGTTGGGACTTAGAGAGTTGCCGGTTCAAATCCTGCGGTTGGCAGAATGATCCCAACACTGGGCCCTCAAGCAAGGCCCTTAACCCCAGTTGCTCCAGGGACTGGCTGACCCTACTGTCTCATCTACCCCAGTTCCATGAGGTGGCCTCCTGGGATGCTTTTCCAGCTGTCCTGAAGGAGGTCCCACATATGCTGAGCACTCATTGGTCACTTGTCTTTCACTCTCTACTGAAGCAACAGTTGAGTTAAGTTCTGCAATCCCTAAAAATTTGAAGTGTTCCCACAATTTTGCCCAATAGTATGTGTATCTCTCTCTCTCTCTCTCTCTCTCACACACACACACACACACAGCTTTGAAAAAAATTCAGTGACCGCAGCACAATGTTTTGTTTCAATCATTTCTCAGTTTATGGGTACTGTTCTGTGAATAATATATATTTCTTTGGCAAACCACACCCTGGTTCTTCCCTGATTCTCATTGATGAAGGGCCTCTCTCTCACTTTCTAGGAGCCTGATACGAACTGTCCTAGCAGTGAACCTCATACCTGCACTTAATGTTTCCTGTTCTTTTTGAAGGTCACTTGATGTCATCTTCTGATTCTTGATAAACTGTCAGATAAGTTGACAGTCATCTCCGGCATTAGAAAGCTGTTTCTGCCCTTTACCTGGCTGGCTTCTGGTCGTTCTCAGTGTTTCCTGCTTCACCTTATTCTTGTGTACTGCTGTTTTAGAAATTTTGAACCCTGCAGCAACCTGCTGCTCAGTGTAGCCTTCTGCCAGCAGAACGACGATTAAACCAGGATTTTAAAACGCAGATGTTTAAAAATGAGTGATCTCTTAATTTTTTCCACATTATATACACATGAACTTTTCCAAATCTCATCTGGTTCTGTGAATGAACTGACATGAATTAAAGAGTTGCAACAAAAAAAGACAAGGAGGCCCTCAGAGGACTACCATCAGGGGGCAGGCTAGAGTTCTGCGACACTCCTTTGTATGAGCTGCGATTCTCCTCTAGTGCTGGTTGAGGCAGAGTGAGGTTCCTGCTGAATGTAATCCTGATACTTGCGGAAAAGGTGAAGACAGGTCCTCACCTGATCGCAGATGAGCTCCCATTTCTTCTCGTTGTCATACTGACGTAGCAGTCTCACTTTGTCTGGTGGGAGGTTCATGGAGTTCTGGGGAAGAAACAGAAAAACTATGAACCACAGATGTTGATCACCAGCAGATCGAGCAACAAAACACAGAGACTGAGGCTGGACATCTGAGAAGAAGGTTGAAGTTCACCTCATACGGCTCCACTAACCAGCCTCTAGTAAATGCTCATCTGTAGTTGACAGGTTAGAAGGTCAGCCTGAGCGATAAGGGCATATAAGACTGGCTACACTTTGGCAAATCAGAATCTATAACTGTGAAATGTGTCTTTGGACTGTTTAAGGACACCAGAGAAAAACAAAGAACATGTAAACACCACACCATACTGTCCATCCGACTTAAAAGCAACATCTGCTTGACCCCCCCCCCCCCCCCAAAGCCGGCATTTCTTTAGTTCTGGATCCAAACTCTTTAGTATTACACACCCAAAAGTGTCTTTAGAAAACCCGGAACGATCTGCTCCCTCCTCACATGCTGATCCTCCCTAAATGCGGCGCTTGAGCACAAACAAAACAACTGCACACAATGAAAATAACACTTACGGAGTTCCTCGTGGAAATTCCGGCATCACTGTGACATACATGTATCACACGCACACGTAAACATATCACATTACATACATAACATTTAAAAAAAAAAAAAAGAAAAGCAGACATCTAAGATCCTTCCCCTGCCAATTATGTGTACTGCTGTTTCTCTAACTAACAAGGCTGGCAAGACAATGGCGGAGACCACCGAGAAAGATCTCATGCAGCCATGCCCTTTTAGTCACCACTGATCCCAGACTTCCTTTGAGAACACGGGTCATGTCTGTGTCTTACCAGGGTAAACACTGATGGATTGGGTGGGGTGGGGGGGCGGGGGTGGTTCACAAAAGGTTGGCAATCAAATCACCTGACCTCAAGCCTCATGACCCTTGACCATAACATCTCTCTCGCCCAACATCAGTGTAGCAATGCAGGTCAACTATCATCTGCTAAATACATTGCGCAAGGTACAACACATCATAGTATGAGAGCCTAAAACTCTGTCATTAACCTCTAAACCACCTGCTTGCTGGAAATGAGTGACCCCAAAGTCTATCAGTCTAAGAAACAGTGTCTACAAATCAAAAAAAGCAATTTCCACTGCTGATTGTCTGCTAGTTGTGTTGCTGATCTCTTTGTTGTTGGTTTCTGGGCAGATCTGTGTGAAAGGTGCCCCAGAGGAAGCTCTTTCGTCATAATCAGAAACATTTGCTTCTCAAGAGGCTGCAGAAGTCCACAAGAAACAGGGAGAACTGATAGGTCTTCCATTAAAAGGAACTGAAGCAATACCAAGCGGAATAAGCTGACTCAGTAAAAGATCATATGTGTTCATTCATTAGCAATGTGGTTAAGGGCTGTGATCATGTGACCTTCTGGATTTCAGTACAGAGGGGGCAGCCTACAGAGGAAAGGGATGGCATTGCTCTGCTGGCCAGTGACATCAGACATGTCCCGTACCACAGCATGTCCCTGGGTAGCCTTACGCACTCTACAATGAATTCTCACAAATGACAGCTAACATGCAGCTGTTTTTCCTTCCCCAGAGCATATAAATAAATAAATCCTTAATTTGTACACTGGAATGCTTCTCTTTGTCTACCCCATCTTGCTCTCTGTATCTTGGGGGTCGCGGCACAGGGTCAGTCAATCAGTGGCACCCCTGGAGCTGGGGGTTGGGGGCCTTGTTCAAGGGTTCACAGACATGTGACTGCTCTGCCAAGGATGGGGCATGAATTGGTGATCTTCTAATCACCGGCACAGAGACTTGGCTTGCGGAGCCAATCACGGCCCCTGTATGTTTTTCCTCTGTTTACTTAGACATATAAACGCATTAAAAATTACAACAGTTGCGGTGGGAGAAACAAGCCGTCAAAACCCAAGGTGGGAGGAGTCTAATGAGCGCTGTCTGTTACTCACCACTTTCCATTGGTGAAAAGCTGGCAGTGATTTCCTGCTCTAATGCTACCAACAATGTGATTTGCAAACTATTTTCACCAGCGTAAAACAGGGTAAAAACACAGTAAATATAAAGATTATAACCAGAGGTGTATAGTTTATAGGCCGAAAGTAAATATCACAATTTTGTTTCAATCAGGAAGCTGAGTACTCTTTGACTATGAATCATTATACTCAACTGGTTGGTTGTAACAAAATCCTGGTCTGGATTTGTACTTTCTCAACCTGAACTATCCATCTCTGATTATAACAAATAGTGATTTTATGAAATTCTATGACTAGCCACCTCAGTTAAACCCAAGAGCAGCTTAATGAATCCTAATGGGCATCTTTACCTGCCCATGGCATCTATTTACAGTCACAGACTGGCCATCAGCTTCCGCCCCACCCAGTGAGGTAAAACCAGCGGGCCTGCCTGCCTTTTCCCACTGGCCCAGGTCTGCTGATGCTTCAGTTAAGCTGTACGTGGTGCGTTGCAGCAAGGCGAACTTGGTCCTGCGGGGGTTTCGCCTAAATGCCAAGTTTGTGCAGTAGTCCAGACAGACAGACGCCCATGCTCCTTTGCGCTCCAGGAAGTTCACACATTGACCCCGGACCTTATAACGAGTCACACATTGCCAGAAAATGTATTTATAGGCTCTCCAGGGCATAGCTATCATTGCCACGGACACCGTAGCCTAGTAGACGGTCGAGAAACCTGCATAGTTTCAGCATACTTTTTGAATTAGAGTAAAAAAAAAAAAACATGATAACACTCAACCTTTCAGATCCCAGATAAGTAACTTTGGCACTGAACATGTTTGGTAGGTTGTTTCACAAATGTGTTTGGGCCCCCCTTCACACACTTCAGAGTCTCACTCATATTGTTGTTAATTTATGAAATGAGCTGTGTCGGAACGCATAGGGAAAAGGGGTGACTAACTTTTTTACATCGAGCTCCACAATGGGGCTGACATTGCAGCTTATTTCCTTGTTTCACAAAAACCATCGGAAGAGTGATCTTTCTAACCTCATTTCCAAATATCGGTGGTCAGAGGGATATCACAGCCTCACCAGTTCCCCGGACTAAAAAACATGCGTAGGATAAATTACGCTGAAGAAAAGCACACAATCATGGAGTCCGCAAAAAGAAATGTTTGTTATTACTGGAACACGTTCAAACGTTACCTAACCTCTTTTTTTGGATACCACACAATGCCGGCATTGAGCGCAAACCCTTAAGTCCAGAGCCTTCATCAACAGGGACAGAACTACAGATTGGGACCATCCACCTCACAGACCACGTCACCTGATGGCTGCTTGAACAAGTGGTCACCCCTCCCCCTCCCAGCCTTGACTGTGCGATGAGTAAACGCCGTTCTTCACAGTTGCCGAGCACTGGTTCCGTGCTGCTGCTTTGCTGGCTCAAATTACAACAAATTTATATTTTCCCAAATTTTTAGCAAACCCCAGAACACAAAACATTTAAAAACAGGTCGTATGGGATTCAAACTGAACCCAAAACAGATACAAAATTAGTGTCTGAATATTTATATTTGAGACAATTTCATAAATTAAGATACTAGCAGTGGATGGATTCCATTTTGCAAATGTCTGCAACTGCCGCTCTCTGAAGACACAGCAGTTTGCAAAGACAGACCTAATGCAGATTTCGGTGCAGCCCGGTAATAAATACTAGTCTTAGAGCAGTGGTTACTCTGTGGTTGACAGTTATACTTTCCAGCAGAACTTGGCAGTAACTTTACACTGATCTAAGAACAGTGGTTACTGTACATTTTACAGCCGCACTTTCCAGCTCTGAGCTCCAGCGATGGGAAATAGTTGGTCAAACTGCCCAAAAGGGGATTTCTAATTTTATGAAGATGACGTAATTAGGAGCTGAACTTATAACCTAAAGGCTTGAATGACACTGAACAGCTCCTGCAGTACCTTTAAACAAGATCTTAAGGGCATAACCTCGGGAAATCAAACACTACAAGCCACTGCAGATTGTGCTTAACGCAACTGGATTCTAAATGTATTAGCAACAGGACACTAATATGAATCACATGTTCAAACGTTTGCAGAAAAATTTAACTATATCCCAGGGTCTTGACCATTTATAATTAAGTATTTTACTTTGTCCTGAACCAAATCTGTGGCAACTGAGACACGGTGTCTGCATGTAATGTTTGTAAACTGAGCAGATATGTCACCCTTCTGTCTGTAACTACTCCGGAGTTCATAATGCATCCTCCCCAGACACCAGGGGGCAGAAAACCAGAGGCTTTTGCTTCCCAATAAGTTCCAGGATCCAGTGGAGGATCTCATTGAAAGACTCTGCTGATTGGATGCAGGCCCCGGAGATCTCGCTGAAAGACTCTGCTGATTGGATGCAGGCCCCGGAGATCTCGCTGAAAGACTCTGCTGATTGGATGATCAGAGCCTCAAGGTCAGGGAGATTCCATTTCCTGTTTCAAACCCACACAATCCCCGATTATGCACCTATTATAAGGGTGTAAACAGGAACGGCTCAACATTTGGCTACAGACAAAAATCTGAGATGGTGACAAATTGAATGACACAATATCTAAGCAGCCTTCATTGAACTGAGTAATTTTTAAGAATTTAAAATGAGCTGCCTGGTGGAGTAGGACAGGCTTAATATGAGGGACAGAACGGGAAGCTAAAACAGCAGCACAGAATAACAACAACAACAAACAACTAACACAGAATAAAAACTGCAAATGAAAAATTAAGAATTTTCCTTTCTCTCATTCCTGCTCCTGACCCTCTTATCCACTGAACTGTAGCAGAGCTGCAGGTGTCTGCTGTGTAGAGATTACTCGTGTAATCCGGAGGACACTGCAGGCCCTCCACTCAGCTCGTCGACTCACAGCCCCCCCCCCCCCCCCCACCCCCCGCTCTTGGTGGCATTTGCGTGTGTGTTTGACATCTGATCTGCCATTATAACTCTCGGATCCTATGAGGAGTGACGATGAGCGTCTGTGTTCACTGTACCGATAAGACCTCCAAACATTTTACCAATTACTTTCATTTCATTACCCACGACTGGTCTCTGTCTCATTTATTACCATCTCCAGGGGTTCTATATGTGTGCAAGTAAGGTCAAGCTTAATTATTAACAAAGGCAACATTTCAATCCAGTTTACAGATGAATTTGCCAACCAAAGAATTGACAGGCCAAGAAATTGCAATAAAGGTACAGACCAAATGAAACGACATATTTGTGCAGAAAACGGTCTAGGTGAGGGTGTTTCCAAGCATCTCATGCGACAGAGTGAGGACAGGGTGACAGGAGACCAATGCGATGAATGCAGCCTTATGCCTGCATTATTTCAGCCAAAGTCCCGCTCATATGGTACTTCTAATAGTTATGCAAGCACAACAGCCAGTGATGCATCAAGTTTACCTTCATGACTACGTGATTCAGACAAAAGGAGCTTCATATTACCAGTTTCTGACACTGACCACTAAGGCATCTGCTGCAGGTCCAGCCACCGCCCCGCACGCGTGACGGGGGACACTGTTTTTGATCATTCAAATTATAGGGAGTTAAAGACTTTTAAAAGCGGCCGGCAGGGAGGACACGGCAAAACTGACCGAAAGTCAGCGGGTCACGGCGCGGCGTCTGCGAGCTTTAATGTGGAGGCGGGCATCTCGCACTCAGGACCATGGAGGCATAACCTGAGCGGCCTTGTTCTCCTCCAGTAGAGGAACATTTCTGTAACAGTGAGTGCGATGGTGGTGAAGTGAAAGTGAAAATGAAGTGATCGTCATTGTTGACACACTACAGCACACCGTGCACGACGATGAAATGTGTCCTCTGCATTTAACCCACATGTCACACAGCAGCGGGTCACAGCTATTATTCTGGACTGATACGAGCCACTGGCCACCTCCTGTCCCTGAATAAGCTCCCTCAATCCAAGACATTGGATCCATGTCTTTAAGTACGGCTAAGGACCAACATGAAAACTGGTTTTAAACCACTATTCTGAAATGAGCTGGAACCATCAGGAGATGTTCTGCTGGCATGCCAGCATCACAAGATTCGGAGATATGGTGAGTATGCAGGCCGCTTATCTGTCATTGTGAAAGCCTGTTAACCAGCTCGACACAGATCGTCCGGGAAAATTTTTAACACGTAAAAAAAAATGAATGGAAGAACAGGCATGCAACCATATAGTGCTCTGTACATTTGAGACGTGACTTCACTTCTTAAAATAGTTTGCTTCCTTTTTTATAACTGAGGCACCTGAATCTCTGTGTTATGCAGTACCTGGTACTGTATAAAAACACATTTTAGACAAACTAGATATTCCGCATAAATGACAATATTTCACATCATATTTTTCTTTAAATACCTGAAAATAAGACGCTACAGTATATAAAACGCAAAGACTGCCTTTACATTTTGCCTTCCCTGAAACAGCCTTGATTACAGCCTGGTTACTACGCTAAATATTAATCACGGACCTTCCCCTGTTTACAATAACTACTGTACTTCCCTGGCTTCCCTACATCTTTCCTACGGCATAATCGCTCCTGGTGACTGTTAGCCTACAGTCGGGGTCAAAGCCAATGAAATCCATGGCCTCTGTGACAAAAAGAGTGCTGCATCATCTCTCTCAAGAAAGCAACTCCCCTTCCAAAAGGCTCCCCAGCGCGTAAGACGCACTTTGCCGTCACATTGGCGGTATTCTGGGAGGGCGGCGCATCAGGGCCCATTGAGGAGGCACTCGGGTAGGGGGGGGCTCCCTGACTTTGCAGATGTCACACTAAACCCTCCTTTCTAGTGTGGCAGCCCCGGGAGTCACCCTGTAGCAGGACTTCAATCGAAGCTGGCAGAACAGCGAGGCCAGTTCCAGATGGGGGGGGGGGGGGGCGGGGGGTGTTGGGCCCTGTGCAGTTTGGCCCTCATCCTAAAGCTGCATCCTCCATAAAACTAGAAACCACCCTCTTCCCCACACACATATCGGGTATACCTATCCTTATCCTTATGGAGACCACTCATTCACTTCTATGGGAATGCTAACACTAACTATGACAACCATAACACGCATCCTGCCCTAACCATAACCGTAAGTATCCAAACAAAATACAAGAGTTTTTGCATTTTTAGTTTTTTCATAGCAGTTACCGATTTTAATTAGAGCTTCCCCTTATGGAGACTTGGAAACCGGTCCCCAAAGGGAAAAAAAAGAATATTTATCACGTTATGGGGACATTGTGTCCCCCATAAGGACAGGTATACCCGCTCGCACGCATACACAAACACACACACACACACTCTCTCTCACCCACATGAAACCCAATGTAAACAGATAAGGCTATTCC
>JAODLC010000038.1:20139368-20164167 GCA_026781145.1 Hippopotamyrus pictus | reverse complement strand
TATGTAATCTTGTTAAAATATATTTCTTAAAATAAAAGTATCGAAAAAAGTATCGTTCGGAACCGGTATCGAATTCACGGTATCGGTATCGAAAATTTTGGAACGATACCCAGCCCTACTTATAGCCAAGACAATTTCCATGCCTCCTTGAAGGCAGATGCAAATACAATAAGGATATAAGCTTAGTACTGAAATTGCAGCTTGTGCATTAACAATCGGAAAGACCGGGACACATTCAGTAGTAATACTTTCTGTCTATGATGAAATTTCAGTCAACGTGAGCCGTCCTTAAAGATTAAGGAGAAATGCTCAATCACCTTTCAGTTAGTAACCAGTCCCTCCCCTCACTGAAAGTGTTCACACACACACACACACACACACACACACACACACACACTCACACCAGCCATAGAGGTTGCATCTGTCAGCCAATTACAGCCCAAGAAGATCACTAAGTCAACACTGGTTTGGATTTAAATGATGAGAGAACCATGCAGCAAGTGATGAAAAAAAGTTACCAGATTAACAGGGAACTCGGAAACAAACAGCCGTAACTAATTGTGAGGACAACAACTGGAATATGTAACACAAAGAATATAAAACCAGTAAATGACAGGTATTGTTTTAAATCCTGCTTTCACTGCTGCTTCTGCAACATCCTTTGTCATGGACAGCAATTTTCAGAACAATGACCATCCCAGGTTGGTGTGTGCTGTCTCCTAGGATGACCTTATAAAACTCAGGCACCCCTCCATCCAAAAAAAAAAAAAAAAAAAAAACAATTTTCCATCATAATTTTTTTAAAAAAGAAAACTAGGTAACAAGTCACCAGCAGCAACGACCAGCTATATACAGGGCAACTGCTTTTTCCCTTTCCAAAGGCTATTAATGACTTGGTGAGTGACAACATTTATAAGCAGCACCACCGAGCATGAGCTCCTCCACGCAAAGGTTTTTGATGTGCCAGATGTTAAATGAGATCTTGTTGCGCACCGACAGATGATCATCTTAAACAAAAGATAATTAAAGCCAACTTGCCAGCGAGACGCAGGTGCATCTTCAAACTGCGCGGCTGCCCAGAGATCACAGTCCTACGACCGGCGCTCCTGCATGGCTGAGTAAACGCACTTAATTGATGCCAGGCAATAAAACGCTCCCCCGGAGAAGCACATTTTTAAAAAAAAAAAAACATTTTGGACTAAGGGTAAAGCGTGTCGGAGCGCTATAATATCATCGGGATCACTTCAAAGCGCCCCGGTGCCCGTTTCAATCCGCCTTTATACCGCAGATCACGCAGCGCGTTCAGCAGACAGCCCCCCTACCCTAAATTACTGTACACCCTCAGACGCGCAAGACTAAAAAGGCGTGGCGATCTTCAGGAATCGGATTTACTTATCCTGCTTTTCTCGTTATTTATATCTTTTTCTTTTAAATAAGCGGAAACTAACACAGTGAAATAAACATACTCGATCCATCGCTAGATGTATCACACACGAAACGACTATAGCAAATACTGCAAATTAGGATATATATTTATATCATGTATTGCTACAGAGCCATAGTGGTATTTTAATGTACTTGCTCAGGGACCGTAATCAGGCGAATATCCATTGGGATTTTTTAATTATTAGGCCGATTTTGCGAACGACTGGTATTTAATAACATCCCGGTTTTAGTGTATAAACAGTTTCTTCATGTTTAACTGCGTTTGAACCTATTCAGACAAATCATTTTTTCCCCCTTTTTCTAATTTCAGAAAAATCAGTGGTAGAATTTTCTTTTCCTCTTATTTGCTATAGGCATACGTATACTTGTTGCACTGACTGGCATTTAGCTTTCCCCTTTACCGGAGAGAGAATATATACGGAAGTTGTGTGAAGCCAGTAACCACCATAAACGCTTTAAATTGCAAATTAGTGATAGTCCATGTGGTTCTCCCATATGCGCCCACTGAATCCTGTGTTGGCTGCTGGGGACGCATATTGTCCGCCAATTATTCTCAGATGGAACATAATCTAATCAAGGTTATTCGGTTAGTCTGCAGTTAAATCAGACCGGCAATATTCAAAACATCCCAGATAATGACAGCTAAATACTCCAAAGGGCAGTGGCAACCAGACCATAAGGCTGCCAATGCCAGTGATAAGACGTAACAGACTTGAAACAGAAACCAATCAATGTTCCTTCAGAAATATCAGAAAGCATTTATTAACCTACCAAGACGACGTTAAAACGCTCTTCCAGTTCACATTGCTCCGGCATCTGCAGTTTCAGGGGCATATGCGCAGCCCTGAAATCAGTTTGTTGAGAATCCATGCTCCCCGCGTTCCCCATATTTCAGTCTTTTAACAAAACAGCGATCAACCTTCACTGACAACCACTGCGACTCGGGCTAGACGTTAAATGGGTTTATCATCCGCTGATACTCCGCAGTCTTGTTCCAGGCTGGTCACACCGCAGCGCAGCGCCGGAGGGGAACATGCGCGTCTCCCCCCTGCATCCTGCCCAGAATCTTAGGGATTCCCCAGCCTTTCCATCTGCTGGAAGGACGGAGGCGCTCTCTAGTCGTATCTTGCACAATTTCTGCACCCCTCCCAGTCGGCTGCGATGATGATGTTCATGATTCAGACTCTGCGGATCCCACCCCCCCGGCACTGACAGCACACTGAGCAGGACCCGAATGCCCAGGACGCCCCGCAGTCACTTCCTAACACAATGCGCCCTTTCAGGCTGCCCCCCTGGGCGTGCCAAAAGCTCTAGCGAAGGAGATTGATATTTGTTATATTGCATTCTGGTACTTGGAGTCTTTTAAAAAAATATTTGTTTTATATATCTATGAAAAGTGACTTTTATTTTGGTTTTCGTGTTTTTTTTTTAGCTGTATGGATGTTAATTACTGAAATAAATACATTTAAGGCTCCTGCAATCCACACAAGCGTGCCACGCACTTAAAGTTCAGTGTTTGGTTTGATAAATTTTATCCAACACAGTTTTAGACTACTGTTAACTACCTGGTTGTAATAGATGTACGCTAGGCTGACATTCACGGTATTCAATAAGAATAAAATACGGATTCGGTATAACTCGATAGCAGGCCTAAAAGAAATAAGAGAACATTTTAAATTAAAGCATGTATCGGATAATTGATTGGAAGATTGATGAATTAAATTTTGTTCGAATAGTTCGAAACTTCCAATTTTTCCTTATTTGGGTCACTTTTTTACATGGTATATGTGAGGAAATATCTATGTATGTGTTAGTATCAAGGGCGTATGGACGGTAGGGACACGTACTTTCCGGTATTGTAGGGGTTCGGGGCAGGGGGGTCGGGGCTGATTTTTTCCCTACCTGTGTTCCCTACACCCAAACGTGTGTCCTTGGTTTGCATGCGACTCAGATCAAGGTGAACTGATCATGGCATATAGGCAATAAACGCTCCAATTACGTCGTCTACGTCTTAAAATTTCAAATCATTATTCTTTGGCAGTCAGGTCTGGGTTGGCTTCCATGACTATTTAAATAAATGCTTAAGATAAGACCGACTTTCACCAGAGCAGAAAACACGTGGTAACTTAACTGTAAGCTCGTGATTAAACTGGGGATTATACAAACCAGCTCATGCAGGCTATTCACCGTGCCAGTTATCTCCGCTAACTAACCAACAGGAGTTGGTTCTTCTTTTCTGAGTTAATTATTAGAGTAGATGTCACCGTTAATAGGTACTTTTGTACTGAGGCAGCTAACACATTAGAGGAAGAAAAGTCAGTGACAAAAACGGAGCAGACAGGAGGCAGAGAGTGAGCAGACCTGGTACAAACACCATGTTCTGGAAGCAGGTGGCCAGCTGGAAATAAAACGACTCACTGTATAGCTTGGAACAAAAACACGGATGGAAAAGAAAAAATCTTAATATTAATAACTGTGACACACTATAACTCATACATCAGAATACTGCCTTTATTGCGTAGCATCATACCAAAAACGCTGCACTCCCCAGCCTACTGCCAATAGCTGTACATCTTGTTACGGAAATGATTCATTACCATAACTTATAATGATTCAACACAAATATTTGCTCACTTGACAAAGCTTGCCCGAATAGAAATAAGGACAGATAGCGGCCAATGAAAAAGTTCCACACAGCTAGAAATATGTAAACCAGAATGGTTAAAGCTCATTCTAAGGTCTGACCCACATATGCTGTAACCTGAAGGCAGAAAGCTACAATAGAACTGTGGACACGTGCCAAAAATAAGGCTCAGAACAATATGATGTCTGTGTGTGGGGTTGCCTAGGACGTCCCGCTCCCAGATGCCGCTTAATTTGTCTTTGCCCTTTGACGTATCGCGCAGGCCAGTCCAAGCACGAGAGAGGACAGATGCAGCACAGTAGGGTCATTGTAATCAGGCAACTCGTCATCTGTCCGCGTGAGCTGATCAATCAGACAAACATCTGTGTTACGCTGAAATTCATGCCACACCGAGAAATCGAAATTTTCGTGTCATGCTGTTTCAGCAAATCTGGTATACAGGGGTTAATATAAAATACAATTTCTAACCTTTTATCTTTTAATTTTGTATTTTTAACAAAAATAAAACGTTCTTTCACTACATATACAAACCTTTAAAACGTTGAAATTTATGCCTGCTAATTATAATCTCTTAAAATATTGATTTAAAGCAGCCATCCATAATAATAGGACGCTAGCGACATCTGGTGGCACCAAAATATATTACAGAACATGATAAAAATACGACTCCTGTCATGATTGAATTTTTTGAGAAAAAAAACACAAAACATCAGTGCATGCTAGTGAATGAACCTTACATGAATGATGCGTAAATCGGAGAAAATGGATGAAAAGGAAAATTTTAAAATGGAAGAACAAAGGTGCATTTCATAATCAGTCCATAGAGGTAATACAACATAAAACTCAGAGTACGAAGACTATATCTCCCTCTGGCGGTTAAATGGAGAAGCATAAGCCGGAATTCTCACGTAGTTTATAAAGTTTGTATAATGTTTACAATAGTATTTCATATGTTTGCATGAAGGTTAGTGGTTATAACCATTTAGAATTTGTATCCATATTTGCCTATTTGAATTCAGATGTCAACCTTGATCATAACTTTGGGTAGAGCATTGGGGGCATTGGGGAGGAGTTGAGGTCCCAGAGGTAGTATTGGCTGGTTTTGATTATTGGGGTGAGATTACAACCCCCCACCGCAATAATTTACCCCCATAATTTTATGGCGATGGCTTCAACTGTCTACCATCAAACCACAAAAACACCACAAGATGTTTAAGTTTTAAAATATGTTGTTTGGTTTATCATTACTGTTCTATTATGCTAATTGTTCTCAGCAAGGAAATTTTAACAATATAATAATAATGCACCTTTTGAATGGGTCTTTTGAGATTGAACAGGGTAGTGGATGAAATGTTGTTCTCTTCAGGGCACTGAGCCCTGCTGCACATGGAGGTACGAAGACGAGGATCAGACTTGTTGGTCTGACGCATTCCACCCACCTGCAATTGGCTTGACATGCACACAGCCGTCCACATGATGCAACAGAGAATGGGATTCATCAGACCAGATGACCTTCCATCGCTCCACAGTCCGGTTCTGACAACTACCTGCCTATTTTAGGGGCGTTCAGTGGTGGACGGGGGTCCGCATGGGTACCCTGACTGGCCTGCGGCTACATAGCCCCACATTCAAAGGGCTCAATGTCCTATGTGTCACTATCAGAATTACCTGCTGTCTGTGCCACGGTAGCCCTTCTGTAACAGATTTGATAAACTTTGTTCACATCCCACATCGACGAGTCCTGGCCGCCCATCACCCTGTCAATGGTTCATGGCTTTTCCCTCCTCAGCCCGCTCTCAGTAGGTACTCACCAAGGCGGACCCTGGGCCCACAAGCCTTACCGTTTCAGAGATGCTCCGACCCAGTCATCTGGCCATAATGCTTTTGCCCTTATCAAAAAGTCACTCAGACTGTTATCGCTGCCCATTTCTTCTGCATTCAACATGTCGACTACAAGTACTGAATGTTAGCTTACTGTCTAATATATCCCAAACCCTGACATGAACCATTTTAATTAGACTAATATTATTAGTCAACATTATTTGCTTCTTGTGGGGGTGGTCATTACTTTTTAGCTCATCCGTGTAAATAAAATGTGAAACTTTAAATAGTCCTCATAATTATCAACAGAAGAACAAGTCATAACTATTCTTGTTATACGGTAGGAAATGCTTTTAAAGAATTAAATATTGAAGCTTTGACTCACATTCACGACCAGCAATGCATTCAGAATGCATCTTCTCACAATATATTACCTACTCAGACTGCCTCTTCTCTATTAAAATGAAAATGGATGGCTTGAGTTCATGCTTCAGTCAGGGAAGCTCCTTTCTTCACTGTAATCCCATTCAACATTCAGCACAAATAAGGTTTTTGTGATAACATTTATTCTGGAACAGTGAGTAACTACAGCTGTAGTGTTTCTCATTACTTGAAGTCAGCAGCTGGTCAAACCGATACACTTTATAAAAATTAAAGACATAATGGCCTATAAAATAGTGTCACTTGTTTCGATTTGTCTATAACTGCAATTCGGGAAACGGTGGAGAGCTACATGCTTAAAACTTACGCAGAAACTACGACACGATATGGACTCTGTGCTTAAATAAATTTAAAACTGATGCATTAAAAAACACGATTTCAAAAGAGGGAAGCAAACATGTCAGCAACTTCAAACATCAAACTGAAAGGAAAACACACAATCACATGTGGATGTCAGTTGGGCTTCCTCGGTTTTTCTAAACCTCTTTGGCGAAGTGCGGAATCGGAAAACCTGCTTCTAAACCGGTTGGAACATCGCTGGAATGTCGATGATGCTGCAGTACTAATTAACGCCCGATATATGCTATTACTGTTAAGAGAGAAAGTGCAGGATCATAGGGACAGTGTGATGAAAGTGTGCTCTTCCCCATTGGTCAGTCTGTCAGAGGAAGCAAGCGGTCATGAAAACAGGATAAGTTCACTGGCGAAGGAGTTCACATGTCTTTCTTCTATTCCTCCTCCCCCTCCCCCTCCTCTCCGGCATCCTCTCCTTCTTCCTCGGTCATGAACTCCACAAGGAGCTCCGCCGTGCAGGTGGCCTCGCCCAGGCTGTTGACGGCCTTGCAGGTGTACTTGGCGTCGTCGTCGCTGGACACCTCAGAGATGACCAGGCTGCAGTTCCCTTCCTCGTCGTAGTCTATCTGGAAGTGACGCGTCTCCTTGATGGGCTGGTCGTCCTTGTACCACACCACTTCTGGGTCAGGGTATCCTGACAACATAAATCAGGAAACTTCAGACGCTTAGAGGTTCAGAAAGACTGCAGATACAAAAAAGAGAGACCTCACAGCACAGTCATCGGGGTGTGATGTCTGCAGGGGCAATCACCAAGACACTACATTGCCCCGAAATGGCTATATTCAAAATTCAGAAACAGTAGGATATACTGCATGTAAGCTATTTTCATTATATTAAATATAATAGTAGGTTGATCATGATTGTTAAATCCTAGGTTCACTTGCACCATTATTAAAGCAAGTAAACATTTCTCCATGTAGAGGCAGTTTTCGCGTATGTCTTTAAAGTTGAAATGGATCTCATTAATAGCTTCTCTGTGAGTCATCTGTAGGGAATGCCTTGTTGCATAACCGGTGCATTTTACGGCTACTGAAACCGCACATCTGGTTGTGGCCTGATCATAGAGAGGCGCTTTCCGCTCAGCAGCGCCTGGAAGGAGACACCGGAAGCGGTTCCAGACGGGGATGCGTTTACCCTCGATCTTGCAGTCGAAGCGAGCGGCGCTGCCCTCCACGACCTCCACGTCCTTTATGACGGTGATGAAGATGGGCTTGGTATGAGGCTTTTCTTCATCCTCGATGGTCTCCAGCAACTGGTTGGCCAGATCATCTGGGTGAAAAAGAGAATCATTCATAAAACAACACTGACATTCATAAAATAATCCCCCTAAAAAGCTCGACTGTCTCTGGCTCCTTGGAGTAAGCGCCGATTTGGGGTGTCTGCGTTACCTTCAGTCGGGTTTCCGGTGGGAGAGCCGCCCTTCTTAGCGCTGATGCCTGACAGCATGGCCATGGAGGACAGTCTGCCGATGGCTCGGACCGCGTGACCCGTTTTCTGTTCGGAGGAGCAATAAACGGGGTTTTTGTCTGTTAGTCGTGCCACTTAATTTCATCATTCCAAGAACACTGAAACGCTAATTAGGGGCATCTAAAGTTGGGAAAACTTGGCTTCAGGACTGGAGCTTGAGAGGTACCTGGGGGAAGCGGCCTCCTCTTGAGCAGAACTGGGAATCTCCTTACCTGCCATTTTCGCCTCAAAAGGTACTTCTTCATTCTCTCCTTTGAAAGCTGCTTGGCCTCCATAGTCTTTGTGTCCTGCTTCAGCCAGGGATGGTCTAAGCACTGAGGACATGTCAACCGAGCCCTGAAGTGGGACGGAAGACCACATGCATGAATGTCCTTCTTATAGGCCTCAGCCTACCAGACTGGCACCACGAAGATATCGGTAGCCGGTCACTAGCTGTGAATCACTGACGAGTGCAAGTCCCATTTCTGAAAGGTAAACGTGTGACACGTCGCAAAATGTTTATTCTAAATTAGCAGCATCAACCGGAGCTCACTTTAGGTTTTTCTTCAGAAGTTTGCCGATGAAGTCTTTGGCCTCCTCGGAGATCTCGTCGAAGGCCTCGTCCTCGAAATCCCACGTGGCCGAAGTGACGTTCGACAGTGTTTCATTGTCATCTTCTCCCATGAAGGGGGAAAGTCCGCTCACCCTGAGGAACGGCAAACGTCACAGCTGTCAGAGAGACTCAGAAAGAGAAGTCCAACTGCTGTTATGAAGAGAATGAGACGAAGGCAGGAGAATACTTAATGAAGCTCTGTAGCAGTTTTTTTACACTATCTTACTGTTAAAATAGCATACACTTTATACAATGTAAGCAATTTAGTCTAAATAACAGGTCAATGGTACAGCAGCAAGACCATACCTGAAAGCTAAACTGGTGACCTTTCAAGTCAAGTAACCAAAGCAAAAATGCTACTAGTTAGCGCTAACAGAAATATACAGTATGGCAACCTGTAAGAGATTTATGAGATTTACAGTCAGAGCAGGGCTGCCTGAAATCGCCGGTGGTGGGTCTAGCTGGCTAATTGAAGTACATGAATTAAACAGTTCCTGCAGAACGGCAGGGCCATGAAGCTCGGCCTAATTTGACCAAAAAATGCTCACCTTGATGACTATAAAAGTAAACGCACCTCATTAAGTCTATCTGACAAATGTTATCAATTATGTTTTTATTAACCAGTATGCAGCTATGCCGTTAGATGGTAACTCCTTCGTGGTTGTCCGCATCAGACTGGCTAACGATTTAGTGAAGTCATCACGGCACCGTCGCTTTGGCCCTCAAAGTCCACCTCCTTAAGTTGAATTTTTGTGCCCCACTTTTAGTCCAAAGGCACGCAAGGGATTACATTTTTAAAGGACGGTTACAAGAATGCAATTTGGATTCTTTTATTCTCGGACGTCCTCGAGAAGCTTTTTCTGGGATCAATAATTTATTGTGCTGCCTTGGCTTGCCCCGGCCTGACACAGAGCGACTGAGATTCCTGGTCACACTCCTCACTTGCTGTCTTAGAAAAACCAGCAATATGGTGTGTAGGACTAGCGGGACTGTTCCTCACTCACAGGATGTAGCAGATGACTCCTATACTCCACATGTCGGTCTGATAGCTGATGGGTTCATAGTTAATCACCTCCGGAGCCACAAATTCTGGTGTCCCAAAGAGAACTTTGAGGGATCCCGAGTTTTCTGTGGGCAAACGGAAAACAGAATTAAAAGATGCGTCAACTATGTTTGGGGAGTAAGGAGTAAGTGATGTCTGAAGGCAGGTTATTCAGAAATCCTTATGCCATTTCATCTACTGCCCTCCTGACAAAAACAGTAAGAGTTTTATTTCCCAGGTGAGACCCACCTAATCGACGGGCGAGGCCAAAGTCGATGAGCTTGATCTTGCTACCCGTCTTGTTGACACACATGATGTTCTCGGGCTTTAGGTCCAGGTGGACGATGTCCTGCTTGTGGATGAAATTGACGCCGTCGATGATCTGCAGCATGTACTTGATGACCTCCCGTTCCGAGAGCTCAAAGTCCTCGTCGATGATCCGCTCAAACAGCTCCCCTCCAGAGATCCTGCAACATACAACGTGGGTTTGAAGAGGTCACAACACAACAAGTCAGTGTCGCATCATACCGGTGACGTCGCCCTGCCGTATCATAACAGCACATCCAATCACATTCATGACATGTCATCACGAGGCTTTTCTTAATAATTATAGACATTGCAGAAGTTTTCATGTCAAACCAATGTCATTCCAGTCACCCTAATATGTCAATAATCCATCTTCAAAAACTAAGCCTACACTACACTGGTAAGAAGCTTCTAACAATGTTGTTGCATTCACACAGGCATAGCATGCTAAACAGTGCCATCAAATCAGAATTTGACAATCAGTAAAACTGTTTTTTTTTTACTTATGTGCCATATTTTAATGACAATATTTCATGAGAAACCCTTTCCAGTAAGTGATTATGGTCTCCGTTTTGCGCCAGGCTGGTGTCTGGATCACTTCTAAGGGACGGCTAATCCCAGGAATGGGAAAAATGAGACTCGTTCCGAGGCAAAGGATTTCAGTTCACTCTACAGAGCAGTGAGAAGCCAGTTACTGTGCTGTCCTCGTCTTTGGTAACTGTCCTCTCTCCATCGTCAGCATCCTTCACGGTCAACCCGTGACAGCTGGCCAGTCTGCATATGATATATGGCGCGATGGAAAAGGAGATATCTCAAGTAAGACTTCATTTGTCGATAAAATTGCACAGCAGGCTGCTCAGACATGGGACCACATTGCTGTTTCTTCCCTTATGAGGAACTAGCTTGGGGAGGGGGGGGGGGCTTATGGGTTTTGTTCTATTTTTAACTTTCTATCTTTTTCTATATATGGTACAACTGGGATAACTGGAGACAGATCAGCCTCTTTCAAAGCGTTACTTCTATAACGAGACAGAAGCAGGTGATTATTCATTTATTTTCCATTCCTAGTGAGCCAGCGAGGGGTCGTGCTGAGCCTGCAGCCTCTCCTAGGCACACAGGACATGAGGTACAGTCAGCTCCCCAAAATCACATCTAAGGGCTGCGTATGAAGGCCCATGCAAACCCTGCACAGAGACAAGGAAGGAATCGATCCCACAAACCAATAGGCTACAGCTCTGCCCACTGAGACAGTATCAGACAGCAATGCCGATGAAAAAAAACTCTGTGTGCAACTCAACACCCTCAACAAGAATGGCTGATTGAACAGGCACACTCACATCTCCATGACCATGACTATGTCGGACTTGCCCTCAAAGGCGTCCACACACTGGACCAGCTTGGGGTGATGCAGGCAGTTCATGATGCCGATCTCCTGTCTCACGCTCTCTTTGTCTTTTGCCGAGAACGCTTTGATGAACTTCCCAGCCCATACTTTTTTACTGGACTTCTCCACCAGTTTAAACACTTGTCCAAATTTCCCCCTAAAAAAAAGGACAGAAGGGTTTTTCACAAACGATCCCTCCTGGACACCTTCATTCGGATATGTGGCCTCTACAGTCACCAGCTGTAACTCACGTCCCAAGCCGTTCCTCCACGTCGTATAAATCTTTGACTGTTTGGTCGGTTTTAATGACCACATCTCTGTACTCTGGTTCCGTTTCTGCAAAACAATCGGATAAAACTACATTGTGAAACAGAACGGTCAAGAAGGCAACTTCGGCGATTCTAAGCTGAGCTGCTTTTCAATGAGCATAAAGGAGCAGAAGACAGTCGTGGGAGAAGAGAGCCACAGGAACTGCTGTCATTTAACCCCAACCCTAACAACCCTAACAGCCTTAAATCAGAAATGCAGGGTTATATACTAGGATTGAGCATGCAGTCATCACTGATATTTCAAAACACAATTGTTGTTGTTGTTTTAGTGACAATCAAACCATAATTTGCTCATAACTTATGAATACTTTTATTACAATACCTTTGCTATTAAAATGTGTTTTAAAATGGGTATGATCTCTGTAATAAATCTATCCTCCAGGAAAACCATGTATAGGTGTATACCTTCATCAGAAGCTTCAGGTTCCTCCTCTTCCTCAACCTTTTTCTTTTCTGAGGGACGACAGGAGAACCATAAGCTGTTTTAAAGGTGTGTGTTCCCTTCGTGTGAAGTTAGACTGAGGCCGTGGGAATTTTATGGGGTCTCGACTTGGGACCCCCTTCCCTCCCCTGGGTGATGGTCTGTGAGTGGCTAGAATTACCCTTAAAATTTAACTGTAGGGTTTGGGGTCAATGAGTCAGTTACCACACTGAGCAGAGACTTGGGCACAGTGTTAAGACTATTATTTTGGCGAGGTTAGACCAGTTATGGGATTCATTTTCCATAATATCTACTCAAAAATGCAAAAGATACTGAAATTCTGCTGTCTGCTGAACTGCATTCAGTCAATCTTGTTCCGTGTTCTGTAAGTGTAGGTGTATTTAGAAGTGACCACTAGGGGGGGCTAACCTTCTTCTTCCACTCCAACTGTTACTGGATCTGACTCAGCGCTGGGCTCCCCAGTGCCATAAATGTTGACGGCTCGTACCCGGAACTTGTACTGCCTGTCCGCCATTAAGTCTTGGACATTGAAGGAGGTGCTTTTGCAGGAGGTGAGCGGCTTCCACTCATTGTCCACCGAGTTCCAGATCTCGAGGTTGTAGGACTGGACCACACTGCCTCCATCGTAGGTTGGGCCATACCACGACAGAGTGAGGCTCGACTTGCGGATATCGGAGGCTGCTGGTACCCGGGCGGGGGGGTCGGGTTTGTCTGAAATGCACCAATCACAGGTAAACCTCAGAAGCTCCCAGTGCTGAGCAGAAGTATCTTTCAGAGTCACCTTCATGTGTCCTTGGCCAAGAAAACCAGGCCTGGCTACTTAAAAACTTACAATTTTTGTTGTCATCTATGTATATGAAAATTAAATTATCATGTTTTACAGGAGCAGGAAAAATAGCCAGATCTTTGGATTTAATCTCAGAAGCTGTTGGACCTCCAGTGCAGAACAAATCACCACTGCCTTGAATAAACCATGTAAAAGATATATTATCCTGCTGGCCAGTGTTTCCAGGGTCATATAACTTCATCCATAAGTTACACAGTTACAGTAAGATTTAAACATTCATTTATTGCTGGTTAACCTTATGATCCCAGCATCCAGTTTCATGAACAGAGCTTGGGTATAAAAGGAAAAGAAAAAATAACAATAAGCTTAGCCTAGCCTTGTTTGAATGTAAATGATGTAGCTTTTATCTTGGTGATGGGAAAGACTGCAGAGCTCCGGCCCCTGGGATCGCTGAGGGCCGCCATCACGGCGCACCATCATAAAGATATCGCCCTAAATCTCAGCATTAAAATTCTTTGGATCTGAGTCCATGTGGTTCCTCAGCTCAAAATAGAAACTAGCATCATATGAGTCAGAACGCAGAGCCTATTCTCCACTTACACACTCGATTACAGCACTGAGGCGGCCTCTGTCTAACTGGCAGGATGCTCGTTACTCAACAACTGTATGCTTCTAGATGTTTCTGTATCCATTTCATATTCTAACCTCACCCGCCCTGTTTATATTACCGGGCAGAACAGGCTTCACCCAGAATCGTCTAAGGTAATACCGACAGCAGGATGATTACTTTCAGGTGGCTCCTTAAACAGAGTAATGAGCCAAAGTCAGCACGGGTCACAAACTCCTCCCTGAACATTGCTCTGCTTTTCCTTCTGCAGGGAGCTGCCTCTGCTGCCTCGCACAGAGGTCTGAGGCAGGAGGCCGCCTTCGCCCCCCCCCCCCCCCACACACACACACACACACTCCGCACTTGACGGTGGTGGCAGCGGCTCCCACGTGAAACGGAATGTCCCGGAGAGGGAAAACAAAGCCGTAGAAGGAAATTGGCAACGCCGCGGCTAAAGCTAGCGTCCAGAGCGCTCCTGTTTTCCACACGGGAGCTCGCACTCCCCAGCTGCCGCTGACTGGCTAGGAAGGCCTTAAAAACGCAGAGCCGCTGTGGGTGTGAGGGGGGTGACATGGATACCCAGGAAAGGAAGGAGACAAAATGCTGGGGGGGGGGGGGCAAAGAGCCTAAATGCACTTATGGTGTAAAAACCATTTCTCATATAACATAAACAACAAAACTGTGAATACTGGATAAATCCATACAGTATGAAAATATTTCATTACCTTTTTTTCCTAACGCAACAATCTTTTACTTTGCTGAATTCAGTTTTAGTTATAATACATGATCTATTTAGACCCCTAATTACTACAACAAAAATAACTACAGAACTTTAACAGATTCTTTCAAGGAAAACCAAGAAAATGCAAATGGAACCTTCTTCCGTTTAACATTTTGAGATTCATGACACCACCAATTATCAGCCAACTGGTCTTCATCACGACAGAAACAGGCATAACCAACAAAGGACCTGAATACTCAACTTTAAAAAATCAGCTCAGTACTAATAGTTATGACATTTGGATCACAGTGCAACACAGACTGAAGACACAACACCAGCCGTGACTGCAGCTCTCCAGCCCCCAGCGCACTGACGTACCCACGATGGTGAGGTTGAGTGACGCTTGCTTGGTGCCAAACTTGTTCTGTAGCTCAATGGTGTAACAGCCACAGTGATCTGGCTTGGTGGGGTATATGGTCAGTTGACTGGTGGACTCAGTGGTCTCCATGGCCATGTCATCTTTCCCTTCTGGGATCTGTGTGGGGGGACATGGTCGCATTAACATCAGCGCTGACAAGGACATGTCTAAAGTGAGTAAGGTTCAACCAGTGACAGGCAAGCTGGACTGAATTATAACTGATTATAGATGTGATGAGGGTACAGCTTTTACACTGAGGTTGCCATGGATTCGGTCCTCACCGGCTTCCTGAACTTTAGCCAGGTGCAGGTGATAGGTGGAGCACCTCCAAACTTGCACAGCAGGTCCACTTTCTCTCCCGCTAGGATCTTCATGTCTTCGGGGAACTGGATGACCTGAGGTGGGGCACCTAGAGGACGCAGAGGAGACAGTCATGCTGCTGTTCCTGTGACCTCTGACCTCTCCGTTTCACTTTCATAACCCTGCCCCCCAGGGCATTCTATTACAACTCCCTTCCCCTCAACCTGGCTCACTTGCTTCCGTCAATCTGTGGCTGGGACGCTGGGCAAAGCTCAGGGCTTTCCTGTTTCCCCAGTACCGAGGTGGAGTTAACGACTTAAGGCTGAACTGCTCCAGAAATGCACAACTGCAACAGCTGCTGGGACCGACAGTCTGGCCCAGACGTGAGCCTGTAGCTCTGTTTTTGGAAAGAAACCTGACCTTTGGCATAGGAAGAACAGAGGGATTCTGGGGATTGAGTTACAACCTCTGCACAGTGCTAACCCTACCAACAGTAGGCCTTGCTCTACTCCAGTTACCCAGGGATATACATGTCATATACATGGGATACCAGACATTTCAGGTTATCTTGCCTGATGCTATTTGACAGTGCAGAGGACCCTTACCCTGTTTTGGAGGAGTCTTGGGAGCTGGCTTCTTCTTTATCCTTGCCTCATCTAGGAAGAACAAACATATATCAATGATCATAAGGAGCAGAGAAATTATATCTCTAAGTGTTTCATGCATGGTAACATGTCTACGACAACAAATCGGAGAAATGAAATGGGTCCCCTTCTCTTGGAAACTGTATATTACAGGACAAAACATGCAATCCTCAGATTCTTCTGAAGTAAATAAGAGAAGTGATGATTTCCGTTTGTTTATTTTTACTAACATTATTAACCGTTGGGTCATTTAGCTGTAGAAAGTATGCTTATATTATGACACTGTGAAATCAAATGGACCAAATGGCCAGAATTCATAACTGAATGGCAGGGAATTTTGTAATTCATTTTTTGTTCACAATATTCTTCAGAAATCTGAAACTCGTTACATCAATATGCCGCCAGTATCACTGCAGGGACTTGGTAATAGATTTATAAGCGTATAGAATGACCCCTTGAACTTTGTTCCGGTCATCATGTCACACGTGTCACACGGCTGCTACACAGACATGATATGTCAGTCGGCTGTAAATATGGCTAAGCAAGATTCACTGGGTTCACCTCAATGCTTTTATTAATCAGCATCTTCAAAACACCTAAACATCCAAGTTCTTTGAAGCAGACTGAAGTGTTAGGAGAACATTGCTGCAGAAGACTAAGCTTTTATTTATTTATGCTGGTATCTCTACTGTATTCCCATGAGAAATAAAACATTTGTCACTGAGGCTGTACAATAAAGGAACACTTCCTTTCAGGAGGACTGCTGCTTTTTAAATAGATTTTACTTCTTTTGGTAATACCAAAAATAGCCAGAATATCCAGGAAATTGCTCCGAGTACTATTTTTTTAACGTTTGGTCATTGTCAAAAAAAAAAAAAAAAAAAAACAACAACAAGAAATGAATAAAACTGAGGAGCAGCATTTCAGAGCAAATCACAGGATGTGTTTTTCTGCTCTTTTCTATATCCGATAAAAACCTTCTTTTCAGCTGTAAATTAGACCCTCCGGTTTGTAGCTGTATCCCACGAGCTCAAGTAGCCCATTTAAAACAGAGATTCCTACACAGAGCTGCTTGGGGGTGTGAGGTGCCCCCACGTAGAAACTGAGGGGGCTCTGGACAGCGACCACATGGACGAGAAAATAGCACCGTGGACTAAATGAACGGCCCTGACACTGAAGCCACACCAACAGTGATACATGTGACCCGGAAATGTCCCTTTACGTCCCCGACGACAGCGCAGCCAGCCTGGCACTGTTCCCCAAGCCTCTCTCCTGGGACAGGCTGCCACACACCCAATAATAAGCGTGATGGACTCACGCAGTGAGTGTTACCCTCCTCCACTATGACTCTCTGCCTTTCTTTATTGCTGTTTGGGTATTAAACCTGGGGACTCCAGGAAGGACTGTGACTCCACAGTCTGGCATTGGGTTCCGCCCACACGCCATTACTGCCTGTCCGTTTGGCAAGCTGCAGTCACGTCTGCTACTGAGATCGTGTGGGACGGGATGCCTTCAGAAGGAGCTTCCAACTTCCACTTTTAGTGCTTCTCAGAGGTCTGTCTGTTCGTCCGTCCGTCCATCCATCCATCCATCCATCCATCCATCAAATCAAATATGTATCACATCAAATTCTCCAGTCATGCATAGTATCTGTGCCAGTTGCCCTTAATCGCACTGCTTGACAGTACAGCATAGCAAGGACATTAACCCTACTGCCTCTGCCTTCGATCTACACACACATATTTTAGCATCCTCTGAAAATGCCATTCTATCTAACATCTATGAGTATTCTGCTTCTCAAGCAGTGCAGTGCACTCAATTTCTGCCAGAAAACAGAGCAAACAGCTACCACAACAACCAAACTATAACTATAACTATAACTGTGATTTTTTTTTCTATTAATATGAACAGAATATTTATCCTATTTGCAAACATATCAACAAAATAGTCAAACTATGCAGGAACTGCATTCCTAAGTGTCACTTCTCTAGATCAAGATTAAATCCAGACGGAGTGTATTCATTCTGGGCTACGATGGATCATTGCTTAGGAAATTTAGTCTGTGAAAAGGAGAGTTACACGTTTGTCATTATTCATTCTCAGAAGTGATAGAAGAGTTTATAATTTCAGTCTGAAGAGTCTAGCTCTGTTAAGCTCCTCACTGGGGTTACAATAAGGCTCGTTCTTCAAAAAGAAGTGCTGAAATGCTAACACGCTAAAACTCAAACCAACGTTACGCAGCCTGAGAGCCTGCAACACTCCAGGCAAGCTCAGTCAGAGCTAACAGATAAGAAGAAAAGCTTAAAACTCTATTGCGCTAACTGAACTCCATGTAACGTGAAGACTGTTGCCATAAATGTCAGTGATGAACGAGGACGTGTCCGGTCTACACTGCTAACAAACGGAAAGCGGAGACTGGGTTTAGATTCTAAAGGCTTATTTGGGTCAGGCGCATTCCACGAGGGGCTGTGCGTATCCCAGAGCTGGCAGAATCGCCGCACTGCGTCCGAGGGCGTCGCGGGAAGCCAGCGGGATCAGGGAGACGCAAGCCTTACATGGAAGTCTGGGAGAGAAGACCTGGGGCTTGGTGGGCGTCCACGCGCAGGATGTGGCTGCAGTCACTCAGTGGAGAGACTATGTCTAAATGCATCCCATGAACGACACTGCATTGCCCAGTTACCCCAGGATGATATACAGCACTATTAGATCTAGTCAATTAGCATTACATTACCTTACACATACAATACTACCATTTCTGTATATTAAACAGCTGATTTATTCCAGTACATTATGCAGCTGAGTAAGCTCTATATGTAACACAAATCAATCAGCATCATACATTACCTTAATTATATCATTACATACAGCTCAATTAGCCATAGTAAATCATACAGCCCCGATTAGCCTTTTGCAATATAGATTGCATTCGATGAAACCTCCCCCACCCCCCTTAACACTACACTGCTCCACCGGCCATTAACGTCACACAGCTCAGTGAGCTTCATACACTCCATGCTGCTCAGTCAACGTTAAACATCTCGATGAACCCCTACGTTATGCAGCACTGTGCATATTTCATACCGCAGCTCAGCCGGCCCACTGACCCATGCAGACAGCTCATTTAATCCTTTGCTTGAACTTTTCACCTTAACACACAAGTACCCTGTTCATTGCTACAAGAGCAGAGGCCTTCCTTGTGGTCATAGGGTTATCTCTTTAAGCACCAGGCACACACACAGACACACACACACACACACACACACACACAGACACACACACACGCACACACACACACACACACACGCACACAGATTAGGCACTCTCCATGCATTTCTATGGACATAATATGAATCCCAACAATGAAAACCTTAACCCCTACCCAGTCCTAACCTTAACCATTAGTAACCGAACAAGACTTTTGGTATTTATAGTTTTTCGACTGCAGTCACAGATTTTTGTAAAATTGAGTTTCCCCTTTTGGGGACCGAAAAAATAGTCCCCACAATGTCAAAATAACATGTTTTTATCATATTGTGGGATCATGTGGTCCCCACACTGTTATGTATACCTGGACCTTGCAGACCAGTGTACATCATGGTGGAATTACAGCCTGTTCATAGGTAATGTTACTGCTAAAAGTAATGCACACATTATGTCAGGTGGCATAGTATAATGGCCATAACAGCTTTTAAATACTCCGTCTGCCAGTCGGCTTCTCCACTGTTGCACGGACACACTGCTAAATATCACTGTTAATGCTTGCGTCACTGTCTATTAATAAACATGAGCACTGTGCTTTGATTGGCCACATACCTATTTGTGGTTTTATTTTTACGGATGGAGTTTCAGAAACTTACTCTCTGTGGTGGGAGCTGCCTTTTTGGTCTTCTTGTCCGCTGCCGTCGCGCTCGTGTCCTCAGGATCTGGAAAAGTGCTGACATGACACGCGGACTCTTTTCTGTAGGCTTAAAGGCGCAAGAGCTATTCACTGCACAGATGATACGTGTAGCTTAGCAGAGCATTAAAGGCACTGGAATTACGGAAACTCTTCTGCTAACTGCATCCCTAAGGACCTGCACTGCAAAGCTGCTTTCCATCAAAGCACCTCATTTTACAAATGAATGAGCTAAACTGGTCTGGAAGAGAGTAAAGCAGTAAAATGCTACGAATTCTCAAAGTGCAGGAATTAGTGTGATGCAATTTGTTTGGCAATGATGATTTTGCTTTTACTGTTTATTGTGTCTTAACGTCATTTCTTGCCTTGTCAGACCATTCGGTGAGGAACATTTTCAGAAAGTGATCCAATGCAAAAAATGAAGAAAATCTAATGATTTACTGAGGCCATATTGCCTCCATATGAAAGTTCTCTGGAGCCCATTGAGTAAGATGACTATTTGTTTTGTTTTGCAGTTTTGTTGAGCAATAAAGATGTTTACAAGAACTGGGGCAGAGGGACACGAAAGCAATGATGGGGGAAGCAGTTTAACGACCGGAAGGTGTGTGTGTGTGAAAGGGGGGGGTGGCGTGACTGGGCCGTGAGAAGCTCACCATCCACCAGGACCATGCAGGCGCATTCGACCCTCCCCGCGGCATTCTCAGCTCGACATTTGTACTGTCCTTCGTCTTCCGGAAGGGCCTTGTCAATGGTCAGGAAGCAGTGGCCTCCTGCGGAGGGAGGTGTTTAAAAGCACAGATACTCCACCACATTCCGGAACCCTGGAATTTTTAAAAGCTCACAGTTCCATGTGAAACTTTAATCGAGGGAGTGGGTTGCACCCCTACAGCAAATGCATTCGAAATAAATGGCTGAAATCACACTGAACCAAGACACCAGAAGGACAGGCTTAAAGCGATCATTCCATATCTATGATACTAAAATAATACTGACATTTTTGCAACAGAAAATTCAGTTATGATTTGGAAGGAATCACTGAAAGTGCCAAGCAGTTCAGCCGGTAATGTCTGTCCTCCCATCCATCCATCCATCCATCCATCCATCCATCCATCCATCCATCTAATCAAATGTGTATCATAACAAATTCTCCAGTCATCTATCCATCCACCCAACCTCCAACTGCTTATACAATACAGGGTTTTGAAAAAAAAAAGTATCACCATACTACAATTGCTAAAATTCCCATCACTTTCTAAGGAAAAGCATTTGAAGCCATATAACGATAAGGAAGGAATCGGGTAAGGAAATCGTAGCCCTACAGAAGCTGACCAGAGACAACATGGAGAGTGAATTCTCCAAAGGCTGAGGACTAATACATACTGCTGATACCTGAATGTTAGTGCTCTCGTTAACTGTACTGAATTAGGAAGGTGTCTGTAGATAGATCTTCATCATAACTGCATATCAAACTGTTCAAGCCCCCCTAGCTCCCTGTAACAGTACAGGGAGCTCCTGAGCAATTCCAGCTCTTTATAAATGGCGGCTGAAACCACAAGGCTAAACACACAGAGCAAACAGTCTGGCAGGACAACGCAGAGGTCTGAAATAACTCTGAACGTCTGTGGTCATTGGGTGCTATAGTATGACTTCCCCAGGTTTTGTAAAGTTTTGATGTCATAAACAGGGGCAACAGTCACACCTTCATTATAATTTACAAACAGTCTAGTTAGAATATCCCGGAACACCATCATCATAATCATCATTGAGTATCTGCTTATTTTAAAATTCCCCGGATGAATCGATGGCATACCTTGCTCAGAGAGGAGAATGAATTTCGAGGGCTTGATGACCTTCCCATCCAATGTCCAGGTGACGGTGGCCGGCGGCTCGGCGCTGACTTGGCATTCCAGCTGCAGACGCTCCCCGTCCAGCACACTGACGTCGCTCAGCGCCTGAGTGAACACGGGCGCCATCCCCACGCCACCGTTCTTCTGCCCATTAATCCTGCCGTCCACGCAGTTGATGTCGTTCTTTGACAGCTCCTTGGGTGCCTCCTTGGGTACCTGGGGCGCCTCCTTGGGTACTTCCTTGGGCACCTCCTTGTGTGCCTCCTTAGTCACCTCCTTAGGCGCCTCCTTGGGCACCTCCTTAGGCGCCTCCTTGGGCACCTCCTTAGGTGCCACCTTGGGTACCTCCTTAGGTGCCACCTTGGGTACCTCCTTAGGTGCCACCTTGGGTACCTCCTTAGGTGCCACCTTGGGTATCTGGGGCACCTCCTTGGGTGCCTGGGTTATCTCCTTGGGGGCCACCTTGGGTACCTGGGACACCTCCTTGGGCACCTCCTTAGGTGTCACTTTGGGTACCTGGGGTACCTCCTTAGGTGCCACTTTGGGTACCTGGGGTACCTCCTTAGGCGCCACTTTGGGTACCTGGGGTACCTCCTTAGGCGCCACTTTGGGTACCTGGGGTACCTCCTTAGGTGTCACTTTGGGTACCTGAGGTACCTCCTTGGGCGCCACCTTAGGTACCTGGGGCACCACCTTGGGTGTTTCCTTGGGCGCCGGGCTCTCTGTGTTGTTCTCCACAGCCGCTGGCTTCTTCTTGTTGCTCAGCACCGACCGAAAATCAGTCGCGGCATTTTTGGGTGGCTCCGCCTTGCCAGGATCAGCCTTAGGTGTGCCGGTCCCTTTCTTCCCCAGGATGCCACGGAAGTCCACCTGCTGAGGCGAGTTGATCTTCCGCTCATCTTCAGACAGGGTCTTGGGCTTCACCTGCCGCTGGAGGTTGGCCCGGAAGTCCATCTGCTCGGCGTTAATCTCCTTCAGGTCCTCCTCGGAAAGGCTCTTGGTGTCGACCTTCCTGCCCAGCACTCCTCGGAAGTCACGCTGCTCGGCCTCCTGCTGTCGGATGTGCTCCTCGCCGTGCTGCCGCGTCTCCACGCGCCTCTTCAGGAGGCCCCTGCTGTCCGGTGACTCTCCGAACTCCTGCTCCTGCTCCTCGCGCTCGGCGCCTCCGCCTTGCTCTGGGCTGTCCTCTCCCCCAGCACCCTGACAAGCCCCTCTGCAGCAGCCAAAATCAGGGGAGGGGTGAGAGAGGGGAAAAAAGAAAAAAAAAAAACAGCTACGTTTAAAGGCTCAGCCTACAGTTTAAAATAGGTTAATTAGACGAATACAATCCATCGTTCTGTTGCATCAATGATGACTCCGGTGGCCTTATAAGGAAACATAACCCTTCCCAACCATAGCCCCCCCCTGCCCCCCTCCCACACGGCACAGCTCTGGGAGGTAAACAGTGCGTTTGGTGACTTCTCGGAAGTACGCTGCCTTATGGGCCTGAAAAGGGATGGGATCTGTCCAAAAATAGCATATGGAAAAGGGGGGGGTGTCACACTCACAGCTGGGGGGGTCTCGCCGCAGACCCTGAGCACCCAACAGGCTCCTCGCTGAGCAGGACACGGGCCACACAGCTGCAGCCCCCGACTTTGTTTCTGCAAGAGTCACAGCAAAGTAAATCAATGGGGGGGGGCGGTGGTCCAGAGACAGAGGGAGGAGGAAGACAAGCAGAGCTAAACAGAGTCCCGTTTTATGTCCCAAAGTCTGCAAGACTGCAGGAGAAGGAGCAGCTCTTCTGGAAACTTCTGTTGCTTTTCCTCACGCTCCTGTTCATCAGAACATGCATGGTGTGTTACTCCCCCCGTGACAGTGAGGACCCCTCATCAAGCCGTGGCTCTGGCCAATCGGCACGGGCCTCGCGTCTCCTAGCGCCTGTGCGCTAAATACACCGGCCTTATATGGTGATGAGTGCTTCCAGTGGGAAGAACACAAAAGATTTTTTCACAGCTGCATCTCACTGCAATGCTGTAGGTATGTGTCTAAGCTCCGTCTGAAGCTAAATATAAACCACAGTTGTATATAAGGTCGACAATGCTCCTCAGAATGGAAGAGACCAGGTTGAAGAGATGCATGCTAGAGACAGGTGATGGAGAGTGATGCACCAGGATGTGGGCCTCAGGAACTCAGGCTGTCTAGCAGAAATCAGAGCCCAAGCATGCGTACTTCAGGCTGATCTCGTAGTCTCCAGCATGGTGAGCCTTCGCCCTCCTGATAAGCAGAGACACCACGTCCTCCTTCTGCAGAACCTCGTAGTCCAAGCCTGAGGACAACACCCGGCCAGCCTTCTTCCACTGGAACTGTGGGAAGGGGTCCCCGGCGATAGCGCAGGACAGCAGTGCATGCTGACCCAAGCAGGCCGTCAGGGACTTGGGTTTGGTGATGAACCAGGGCTGGACTCCATCCTGGGGTTCTAAAAAGGAACGGTACCATTACACTCGGATCCGTCCCTGTTCAGTGGGATTATACCATGACAAGGGGAAAACGGACTAAGGTGACTGAGGTGTTAGACTTAAGTAAACCAACGTTTAAATTCCCCAAAAAGCAGCTGCCATGTGATACTTAAGCAGATTTATTTCACTGAGCTCCCAGTATAAACGGTCAGAGCAGAAAATCTGTGCAACACGCCATAGCTGGTTCTCTGCTGTGCACATATGGCTGTACGAGCTTTTAGGGACACTGATCACAGCAGAGATATCAAGATGTTTAGTGCTAGATACATCGCAGATAACGGGAGTGACTGTCAACAGTTTTTGCGATATTTATAAACACTTAAAGATACATGAAGACCAAAAAAGGTCATGGGAACAGTCGGGTAAAGCTGTCTGCCCAAAAGGTGGCCTTTGCAGATGGTCCCGGGCTCGTACCTTGTACCGTGAGGGTGGCCTCGGTGTGGGCTCCCCCCAGCTCGTTCCACGCCTCACAGGTATACTTCCCAGTGTCCTCTGGGAAAACCTCCTGGATCACCAGGCTGTGCTCGCTGCCCCTCTGCTCAAAGTGGAAGTCCTCCGACTCCTGGATCTCTTGACCGTTGTGCAGCCAGGCGACCTGGGGCTGGGGGCAGCCTGGGCCAGAGGGGGGAGACACATATCGGGGTGAGATTCTGGATGCCCTACTGATAAGGGATGGGCATAGCGGGAATCTCTGTGAAGGCGCCATATTTACTGTGTAAGGAGAGTGGAGGAGGGATACCGACTCTCACAGACATGCTGTAACACTCGCGCTTTCAGACTCTCACAGACATGCTGTAACACTCGCGCTTTCAGACTC
>JAODLC010000038.1:20129093-20139268 GCA_026781145.1 Hippopotamyrus pictus | reverse complement strand
CACTCGCGCTTTCAGACTCTCACAGACATGCTGTAACACTCGCGCTTTCAGACTCTCACAGACATGCTGTAACACTCACGCTTTCAGACTCACGCTCACGCAAGAAATCTTATAGCAAATCTATATTATTCCATTATAAACAGGGACGGATATAACTGGTACACAAGTACGCATTCACCTTTAAAAATGATATGTGTGACAATCGATTGTGGTAACAGTGTAAATGCATGCTTATTTTATGTGCATTTGCGCTGCTATGACAAGAAAATACCTTGCTTTTGAAGTATATAAAGATTAAAATGCATTATATTTTATTTTATAGCCACTCTGGGCAGGGGTGGCTTAATGGTTAGGGAAGCGCAGTTGTAATTGAAAGATTGCTGGTTTGAATCCCCAACCAGTAAGGCACCACTGAGGTACCGCCCCCCAAACACTGCTCCCCGGGCGCTGAATTAGCTGCCCCCTGCTATGTCACTTATGGGTTAAATACAGAGGTCATGTTTCACTGTGGTGTGTCAACAATCACCACTGATTAAATTATTTCATATCAACCTGATTATAAACCTCCAATTACAGTAGATACGCCAAAAGTGTTGGGTAGTTCGCAAACCCTACAGACTATTTGCACGGTAATAAACTGTTACATGCATGTAAATGCGTGTGCACGTGAGCGCAGACTCGTCTGAATTGAAAATCTCATGTCAGCCAGCTGACTGAAGCTGGAAACCCGCGGAGGAGACAGGTGTGTGAACTAATAATAGGAAAAATGACGCTTCAAAAACAGCCGTGGGTGTGCAGGTCGTGTGCTAGCTGCTAACCGCAGACTGGTTTAACTCACTTCCCACTGGTAACTATTTGCTGCTCCTGTTAATCCAGGCAGTGACTGATGCAATAAAGGCCAACATGCTAATAATTATGACTGGAATGAAGAGTCAGAGTGACTAGGGCTCACACACGGTGACCCAAACACAAAGGTACATATCCTATAGCACAATGTCACCAATGATCTCTGTGTGACTTGGGAAGTTTGCCAAAAACAAAAGGACAAATGTTATAATTTCCAGGCATAACTGATGCACATTGTTTCTTCCAAATCTGGACTGAGAAGATGAAGTTTTATCTAAAAATGACATTTCATGCTTTATTTTTCATAAACTGTCTGAAGTATATGGTCAATGTTCCTGCTCAACCGCTTTGAAGTGTTTCAATGTTTGTGTAAATGACAAAATATTAGTTACACAACCAGATGTCCAAATGGTTCATATCCCAGGTGGATGAGGCAGGGTTAGGTTTATGGTTAGGTTTAGGATTTGAGACTGAATTCAGTCTGCAGAGCAGCATTTCTGATATCCCTGAACTCCAGTTATATAGCAGACATATTTCAAGGTATGAGCAAACTGATATGTAACAAATATGTCACGTAAATATTCAGGAGATTAATTGCTCCGAGGACGAGCAAGGAATTCGGAAAAGGCATAGAATCCACTGCCCTGATGTAAACCTTTGTGTAAAAGGAACAGCCAGTACACAGTGCGGATGCTTTGGAGCTGCTATCTGAGAGGACAGCATGGATTAAACAGGCAACCAGGAGACGCCAGCATGTTCCTCTAGAGATGTTATCAGAATTTATTAGGAAGACCAAATACAGACCAGGGTTATCGACAATAAAGGAAAGGGCCCAGCAGCTGTTTTGTGTAAGCGTGTTTTTAACCCCGGCCGAACGCTCAAACATTTAAAGGGAAATGAAGATTAATGGAAATGGAAAGCATGCGTGGAATTCCTCACAATGAGTAGTGGCAGCTATCACCCCTTTAAGGGAGGGACATGATCAAACACTGGAGGCCAAATCCAGATCTGTTACTGAAACGAGAATGTGAACATTGAAGGCCTTTGTTTGTTAAGAGAAAAAGCTTCTCACCCATATTGTCATTTTTACCTTTAAGTCATATAATAATCCACTTTTTTAAATAGGCAATGCTTACACCAAAAAAAAAAAAAAAACACCCATTTTGAAGATGAAAAGTTATTTGAAAAGTTTTAGAGTACAATGGCCAGTAGCCTTCCAGAATTTCAGGCAATAGCTCTGAGTCCTTTACCACCAAAGTAAAGAAAAGAGACGCACATTAAACCTTAGACAAACTAGCTAACTAAGAGTATAGAGGTGCAAAAACACGTACATTCTATTTAACAAAATATGTTAAATCTTCAAGACGCATAATTAAAAAATCAAACTATGGAATACTGTCCACATAACAGTAAATAGCTTGTCAGACCTTGAATACCAAATTAAAATAACTGTATCCATCCTCTGCTCCTATCTCACACCCAGAGATAATGCAGAACACACAATACTTTGTTCCAAACAAATCATCTCTGGAGTCCTGTGAAGGTATGTTCATTACTGCGGCCCATGTGGAGAATGACTTACCATCTGTCAGATGAAAAGAGTAACAGGCAATGCAAGAAGAGCCTCTCATGCGTATTTAGCCTTTATCTGTAGCTTGGAGTAAATCGTTTTACCTGTCGGTTAAAATAGGGATGTACATGTGTAGCTAGGGACAGTACTTGTAACTTTGAGGGATAAAAGGTCGACTGTAGTTGTGTCTATAAACAAACCCCAGGTCCCCAAAGCCTTAAGTAGGGACCATTTCCGCAAGCGATTAGCAGAACTGTGTAGCTCTTGTACTGATGCCTGTAGCATTTAAAGGGCCTACAACAGGTTCATCTGTACTACCTTGTAGAGCTACTCACTCTTGGCGTCCTGTAGCTAAACCGTGAGCAGTCATACAGCCCCCCGCTGCTATGGGACGGTACCCTTACCTGCCACATTCACCGTCATGCAGACGCGGCTGCCGTCCAGCACCTTCAGGTCGGCCAGTCCCCTCAGGAAGGCGGGGGCCAGCGGCTTCTTCGCCTCGCTCGTCTTCCCGTGCTTCGTCCCTTCAGAAGTCTTCCTCTCTGAAAGCCAGCACACAGCACAACTTCCTGTGATCTAAGGTTTGCTTCCCGATACATGTGCATCAAATCACATCACAGATGCCAAGGAGGCTTAATGACATCAAATCAAGTACTTCTGTATAATCATTTTCTTCATATTTCTTAGAAAGAGAAAGGGCACGCAAGGATTATGACGCCGAAACTATCGAGAACAACATGGAACTTGATTTTATTGCTGTGGGAGTCCAGACATGAGTGATAAATAGCTTACCGAGTGGTGTTTATGCTTGAAGCAATTACAGTATGATCTTTTATCCGCTAAAACCCAGTTTTCAAGGAGCTTTTAATTTCCAGTAATGCAAGAGTCATGGTGAACATAAACTGCCCTGGCGGCTCCCCCTGGGTGGGGGTGGGGGTGGGGGCTGGGACAGCAGCTTGTGTGGGAAAGTCTAGCGTCAGACCTACGTTCTGCCATAATCACTGGCATGCAGAAATTTGGCTGGGAACCCATGTCCAAACCAGACGAAAGAATTCCCTGGAATCTGTTGTTTTTTATTTTTTTTACTGTGATCTTGACTCCTTTTGTGGTGCGGTGATAACTGGCATCATTCTGTCATGGTGGGAGAGCCAAGGATCAAAATGACCTGGCATGGCTTGGCAGGCTGCTTGGTGGCAAGAGTGAGTGACATGCCATTCAGCCAATCAGCAAAGGCACTGAGACGATGGGGGAGAACGACCCATTAAAATTAATAAACCTTGAACAGTCAGCAGAATACTTGAAAAATATAACGGTGAAAGTATTATTTAACCAAAAAAAAAAAAAAAAAAAAACACTATTTTGAAGGATAACTTCATGGTCTCATGGTATATTAATCAGAACATTTTGTGAGTTTTGCAGAGATCAAACTTCAAAAAATGTTGTCCCCTAGAAATTGTGTGAAGGTGAAGATTTAAAGTAAAACGCCATTCAACCTGAATTCTATGGGAGCAGCACTTGGGTAACTGCTGAGTTTCATAGAGTGTGTCCTTAACGTTCGGGCAATAGGGTGATGGAGTGGTGGCTGCAGGATTCCAGGAATCCTTCCTGGTCCAGCCATAAATGCCACCGCATTGAAAGTGCCCTTTGCTAGAGGTACGTCCAGTAGGGCCGTCCCACAATTACAGGCAGCCACTCAAGAAGCACAGCCTCTGAAGAGAGTCCCCCGCCACACATGCCCTACAGCATATCAGAAAGAAAAACACTGGCTGGCATTGCCTTTTACATCTATTGGCCTCGTCTACGAAGCTGTCCACTCATTTCCATCTATTGCCAAGAAGCGGTGAGACGTCCAGGATGAGAAATGCTCTATGGAAAATTATACAGGCTCAAGAGCCAGCATGCAAAGCCCTCGCGTGAAATGGTTCTCAAACTATGTCTCCCGCTATATAAATACCCTTTCACCCTGTCTCTGGCCCAGCGCTGGTGAATTTGGGTCCAAAGCCATTTTTTTCTTCAGTGCTTTTAAAGGTAATTACAAAGGCACGTTCTCACTTTACGAAGGAGGTCAAGATCCCAACGAGTGTGCAGAATCTGAAAGGAACCATCGGCGTGGAAACGCACGTTAAAGACTCACGAAACTGCGCAATTGTAACAGGTCCTCAGAAACTCTGGCTTCTTATCATATCACGGTTAGGTAAACAAAAGACAAAAAAAGGGAAAGATGAGAAATATCTATAATAAGATTTGGTTTACCGTAGATTTAATGTGTGTTTAATGTGTGGTTCCCCCACCCCTGGTTCACAGGACCCTGAGAAAGTCAGTGAGTGTCAGTGGCCTGGCTCGCCCATGCCTCTTTACCATATAGGGATTTTGTTATACGTCGTCTCTCCAGAAGCCATAAATCTAAGCACTCCAAACTGCAGGGCCCGAGCAGGGGGGGGGCGTCCAGGGACGATTCCGCGTGGTTCTAAACACAGGCCCGTCGTCTGTATACATACCCAGCATGCCGCAGGGCAGATCCAAGACTTCTCGAAGATGTTTCCACATGTGCAAATTAAACAGTGCAGGCGGGCCTGGTCGGTTAACAGTGTTTACACGCCGGTTACGTCAAAAGCCCGGTCTCTTCACCACGGAGATGCACGCTTAAATGTCCGTGTCGGCCGAGACGTTACACACGGCAGGGGTGACTCTGGACACCCAGCGAGAGTGAAAATGTCTAAAGACAAAGTTTGACCAGCCTGATAGCATAATTTGCCTTAAGTGGCATCAAAGTCACCTAGAAATACTCAGATAAGAAAAAATGTTGGTATGACACATAAAAAACCTGCAGAACAGCCGATGCCAGCCTGTCATGTGATGATTAATAGCCAGCCTTGGGAATTGAATGCGAAAGCCAGTGAACGCAATGAAAGGTTGAGTTCCTTCAGCTATCTCTATAACAATTTGTATTTTGAACGCAGCCACAATGTGAAAGCATGACTTCTGTATACAAAGGAAGGCTTTTTCTTTGGTCCAAATATGGCAACTTTTTCTAGCGCTTGGGAGGGCTGGTATGGAAAATACCACTGCCACTGTTTGTGCTGCCCCTGGCCTTTGGGTCACCAGAGACGGGGGCTGAGGACTGTCCCCGCGGGCTACCCCCTCCCCCCAGACGCCAACACTCCTCACTGGACGAGCGGCCAGAAGAGCCGTGATAATCCATCCTTTTCCTTCACTCTTAACTGATTTCACCTCCCGACATAATAATGACCCACAGCAGTAATCCAAGTCAACCAAGGAATGGTTTCAGAAAAAGAAGGTCAATGTCTTGGAAAGGCTCAGTCAAAGCCCAAACCTCACTCCCATAAATCTATGCAATGACCTACACAGGAGACTCCTTGGCAATTGGAAGGAGTTTGCAAGAAAGAGTGGGATAAAACTGCCTAGTAAAGATGTCCAGAGACTGCTTCACAAAGACTTACTACTGCAATTAATGTAAAATGTGTTTCCACAAGGTATTATTTGAAGAGGTGATGTGCTTTAAATTTTAAATTTCCCCTAGTAATTATTTGTTTTTCTCTTGAATCTTGCTAACTGCCAGGCCACATTAAAGAAGTAAAAATGGCTGACGTGATTTTTCTTGATTTCCGGCTTCACATCATAAAACTATGCAATTTCAATGGGATATACACTTTGCATATTGACCGTAGATTTATATGAGGATTATGGGTGCTGTTGGCTCAGTAGAGATGTTTAAGGGGTCCTCTGCCCACGTGACGTTCGGCACGTTTGCCTTGCTCTTCTCCATTGCCGGGTTGAGCAGGCCCCTCAATGGCGCCCCATAGTGGCTGAAGCTGAAGAGAACACTAGCACTTAGATTCTGGGGAGAGCTCATCCTGCCACTCTAAACTCATATACCACCCCTTCTATGATACCTGGAAGCTTTTACTCGTACTGAATATGATTATTTCAAAAGTGCGCTTGGAAATGGCATTGTCTTTTTATACACTCTCCTATGAACTTTTATGATTTAGCTAAAAGTGAACAGTGCAACATGACTTGGAGCCCAGTGAAAAATACGGCTGGGTGGAAAGATAAGAAGGTGCAGGATGGCTGAGAGACGGCTGTAGAGTGAGTTATGGGACGACTGAAGGAGAGTTATGGGATGACTGAGGGACAGTTATGGGATGGCTATAGGGATGTCTGCAAGGACAGTTATGGGACGGCTGCAGGGACAGTTATGGGACGACTGAGGGACAGTTATGGGATGGCTATAGGGATGGCTGCAAGGACAGTTATGGGACGACTGAGGGACAGTTATGGGATGGCTATAGGGACAGTTATGGGACAGCTGCAGGGACAGTTATGGGATGACTGAGGGACAGTTATGGGATGACTGAGGGACAGTTATGGGATGACTGAGGGACAGTTATGGGTTCGGCTGAGGGATAGTAATGGGCCGGCTGAGGGACAGTTATTGGGGGGCTTTGGGAGCGTTATGGGACGGGTGTAGGGACAGCCATGAGACTGTTATGGGACGGCTGCAGAACAGTTATGGGACTACTGAGGGACAGTTATTGGGTGGCTGCAGGACAGTTATGGGAAGGGTGTAAGGACAGTTATGGGACGGTTGAAGGGCGGCCAGGGATGGCCGTGGCATAGTACTCCGCTGCCTACATCCACTGAGGGAACCTCAGCACTGAGGAGATGCCTGCAGGCACACAGCTGTACACTTGCTAATACGCCTATTTCATTTGCATCCATTCATTCTCCATAACCGCCTCTTCACACACAACCCCAGAGGTGTGAGATACCAGAATTAACCACCTGGCCACTGTGCACACTGGGTTTATTTATTAGTTTACTTTAAACCAGTCTGTCTAGAATGCGAAGTGCAAACATCTGGCGTGGCTGCAGACTCATTAACCGTTAACATCTGCACCGTGAGACCTGAGGCCTGAGGTCATCGTGCTTAGCAAGGAGCAGATGTTTTGCCGAGCCGTGATTAATGGCAGAAGGAGACTGAGACTGAGGAGAAGGAGGTGCAGCGGGGGCAGGATGGGTGGCCAACAGGGAGCGCAGCACCCACCTCTGACGATCACCGCGGCCGAACAGGCAGCAGTCCCGTGAGCGTTCTCGGCCGCACACGTGTAGGAGCCAGCATCCCCAAGCTGGGCGCCTCGAACCTCCAGACGGGCTTCTCCGGCCTCGTATGAGCAGCAGGCCAGAGCGATGGGCTGATCTGAGAGGAAGCAGCACAGGGGTCACACACCTAGAGAAGCCGCCGGCACACGCGTGCAAACACGGAGGAATTTCATACTCCTGCGAAGAGACGCAGAGAGAGAGAGGAACCCCCAAGGAACCCTGATGCAGGATCAGCCCACACACAGACCGAAGACTATCCACACACACACACACACACACACACACATTTTTATTTTTTTGATTGCATTCACAGATCTTTGTGAGGACATAAAATATGGTCCCAACAACATTAAAATAACAGATTTTTATCAAATTTTGGAGCACACACACACACACACATACACGCACACACACACATTAAGAGTCACCATACACAAAGACACAGTTACACACATACCAAGGAACAACCGCATGAACAACAGCCTTATAAATCATCCAAAAATCTGCATTTCTTCTTTTATAGATAGCTAAGATTTATAAAAGTGCATTGCTTAGTCTTTAGCATCTTCTAACATTCTTCAGACACTGTACAGAAGTGCATAAATGCATTAAACTGAGAAGACACCTCAATCTGATGTAGAAACCCGCTTCGGTGTCGCAATGAGGTTCATTAGAAGGTCTCCATGCCACCGCCGTAGCCCCCCCCCCCCAAAGAAAGGCATCGACGCAGATATGTGAGGGAGGGGGGGATGCTCTCTTTGCTTGGTGGTACATTTTTGTTGATCACATGGCGCATGTCAGGGACAGCTTTGCAGCTCTCCTCTCCTGGTGTAACCGGGAGGGGGGCAAGACATGCCTTTCCTTTATATGGTTCTAAGGCCTCATATTTGTTGGCGCGGTGAGTTTCCCTGCCTGTGAGGCAGTGCTAGCTGATCTCTGATCTCAACAGCGTGCCCACGCGGACCTGGGATACACACAGGCACGGAGCCGCTCCCCCAGACGGGAGCGACACCCCCTTCCAGTCCCTGGGGACGTCCACCATGCCCTCACATCAGCCTCTCCGGGGTTTGTTTGTCTTTTAAGGTAAAAGTACACCAGCCTACAAACAGATGTCCAAGCTCAGCGGCTCTGGAACTTCCGGAAGTTTCTCTTTCCTGTTTTTTTTTTTTTTTTTTTTAAATCGCTTTCTGTTCTTTTAAAGTATGAACAAAAGTATTTTTTAATCCATCCATCCATCCATTAATTTCCAAGTTAGGGACCAGAGGCTTTGCAAAATATTCTGAATTCATTGTAAATAGTTTATTACTTATAATACTTATACAATATATAGCTGAAACGTGCATCTGGAAAGCAATCAGTTTTAAAGTGTTGTGCACAGCACATATCAAACATCCATTCAGTGCAAAGCCTGGCCACCAACATTACTAAAGTCATTTGTCTCCTGGTAGGAAATGAAATATGAAACAAAAACATAATTGTAGCATTAGACTGACAAAACCCCAGCTCAAACTGCTACGCAAAAGTGCTCATTGTTTCACGGGAAAGAGACTTTTAACCCAATTCTCTAGTACAGGACAGATCCTTGGAAACCCCAGATGCAAGACAGTCAAAAAGATAAACCTGAACTCTACATTAGCTGGACACAACACAGGAGCTTGAAAGGTTTCTGGTGTCTCACACTTGGCTCCAAGGCGATGCCTCTCATTTGGTTAATTTAAATCTAAATTTAATTTAAAGCACACGGGGGAGAATGGATGGATGGATGGATGGATGGATGGATGGGATTAAGTCGAGGCTCAAATCTAGAAATATTTTTCAGTCTAAGCCCAAAATCTTCAAACACTCCGCTAGTAATACTTAAAGTATCCTGTCCTTTTAGAAAATTCTGATTCAGACCACTGCGTACCTTTGCCAAGAAGACGAAATTATATTAGCGGAAACTGAATAAGATCATGGACTTCACTGCCCTCTACTGGTGTGGTCGCAGCACTGCGAGAGCCCCTCACCATTCAGGAGCCAGGCGATGCGTGGTGAAGGCCTGCCCTGTACGGAGCACCGGAGGACCAAGTCCTGGCCCTCGTTCACCGTGCGTTCCTGCAGCACACTGCTGAAGACCGGAGCCCGGCCGTCCGCTCTGACGCCTGCGGAGAAAAGGATGTGGCTGAATGAAATGCTATTGGATGGTGGTGGCAGTGAGGTAAATCAGTGCAGGAAGGCCTTCGGGGTGACGTCCCGTCGTTTGAAATGACTGTGAGAGGGGAAGGACAGCAGTGAGCAGCACCGACTGGAGGGGGGATCGGAATAAGCCCCCCTATAGTACGCCTAGAGCAAATTGTGCCTAAGCTGACTCCTTGACAGACAGTACACCTGTGATACACCGTCTGGCTCACTTGTTCACAGCTTTTAACAAAGGTGTCTGTCAAATAGGAATATGCAAATGTAATGTAAATATAGCATCTTCTCATTGTCAAGGCATGTTTCTAGCTACTCTCTGCCAGCTACACTGTACTACACACTGACTTGTTGTTTACGTTGTTTTGGGAGGGAAATGGAGAATGGAGCTCCTGCGTGGCGTTTTTTTTTTTTAATATATATATATGACAGGACAACAAGGGAACCGCCCCCCCCCCCCGCC
>JAODLC010000038.1:20112222-20128677 GCA_026781145.1 Hippopotamyrus pictus | reverse complement strand
TATATATGACAGGACAACAAGGGAACCCCCCCCCCCACCCGGGGATCAGTAAAGTCCTCTTATCTTTATGGAAAATGCCTCTGAGTTCCTCATCATGCAATTCTGCAAAGAACACCTGCAAGCAGAAGGCACCCTCTGCCACTTCATTTTACTGTATTTTCACAGAAATTACCGAATAAAATCCATGTACACCAGCAACCCAAAAGGAAACAGGCCCTGTGAAATGCAACACTTTTGAAAAAGCTGTTTAGTGGACACTTTTGTACAAAGTCATGCATGATTATTGGCCATTTAACTACAGCAATACACTTATAGGATTTCGCAATAATATATAGACTTGAAAATGCCCCTCGTGGGGCCGGGAGCTGTACCTTAGTGCTGCAAAGCCATTCACGTAGACATTATGCTAACTCTGTGAAAGCAGGCTGGCTGAGGCATTTTGCCAGTGTATGAAAATATCACCGACATATTACTGCTCATATAGCATGTTTGATTTGTAGTACTTCAGTGATGAAAACGAACGGTGATTTCTGCCGCGATGCCGCCTCATTACTCAGCCTGTAACGGCGGCGGCTGCGTCTCATCTTTCTGATCATCTGTCAAACAGTCGGATATCATCCCTGATGATGAGTCACATATGTAAAGAGAACTGCGGCTTTATGATCTTTTACCGATGGGTGCGGCAGGAAAAGGCGTGCTTATCAGATGAAGCCACACGCGGTTTGCCCAGTCTGTTATCACATGGGACAGAGACAAAATAAAAGCTGTACATGAAAAAACTCCACATACTGCAGTTGGAATAATATTGTCTGGCCATTCTTTGTGCTTAATCTTCAGCTGAACACTTCCAGATAATTTATTCAGGATAAATTTAATGTCTTCAGAGTGCCTCGATTATGTCAGTATTTACTCTTAATGAACTACTTTTGTTTTTATTTACTAGTTTGTTGTACTGTGCTACTTTTTATAAGCCCCTGTGGGTATTTAACGGCGATTAGCGGAAGAGCTTTACAACAGCGCGTTTAATAACCAGCATTACCAATTTCCACCAGTAGATGGAGCAGTTGGACAGCGCCTCAAATGTGCCGCTACATTCTTGAGTCACCTCTGAGAGCGCGATCCTCCCACGTGTTTCACAGAAAACACGTTATATAAACCAAAAGGAACAATAAGAACGTGGTTAATCGCCTAGAACAAAAGCGCCCTTGTACTCTCAGCCTGACAAAGGCTCAATGGGCAGCGCAGACGAAAGCTGCTAACAGACGCACTCTGTCTACCCTACCCAAACTAAGCGCTAGGGTGTGCCCGCCCCGCCTCCCCCAAAGCCATTTACCTCCGCTGCTGTCATTTCAACATCGGCGCACAAAACAATCACCGTCCATCGCCTTGCTCTTCCCCAACGCGTGACAGCGCTTCCAGGGCCTGACAAACATAACACTGGCTCGCCGCGCTAACAGCAACAGCACCTGCAGCTGAGAAGATAATGCACCTCTTTCATGAGTTCCTGCAACTTCCCACACACAGGGAACCGATTACAGCCTCATCTAGCCCAAGGTCAGGACAAAAGACACACCCTCCGAGTTAAAAAATGACTACTATTCATTTAGCAGATGTCCCTCTACATTCTGAAAGGGGCAAATTCTGCAGAGGTGCCTCCCCTAAGGATACAGTGATGCATTCCTGGTCGGGATGTCATCAAGGTCCCACGTCGCTCTTGTCTTTAGCTAAGCAAGAAGCATAACCATCTGAATGCAGCTCGGGGCCCATAAGGGCTGAGAGTCGGCCTACAGCTTCCCAAACACCCCCACACGCGGGAGGTTAGTCGGGGTTATGGACGCAGACAGCCTGATGGACTGTGGGTCTGTGAAACCTGAAACACACCTCTGAGCCCTTATCAGTACTACATTGTCAGCATCTTCACAAGTTCAGAACGTCCACCTTTACCACCGTCTCCCACAATCCTCACTGTACCATCCAAGACCTGTAAGCGAAAATGTTGCTCATGTTGAAGAAGTCGCCCAGGCTGACCTATTCCAGTGCAATACCCAGCTGCACTAATGGCTAAAAACCAACACTGGGCAAAAAAAAAATAGTTCTAGTTCTAGCCAATAAAATAATAATGTTATTTGTCATCTACATGTATGTTGTGGAGGCTGTGCAAATGCGTCATGGTAACATATCTGCATATTAATACATGTAAATTACTGCATGAACACTGAAGTGATATAATCAAAAATGCAACAGAAAAAAATCACAAATGGCTGTCTGGTTTATCCCACTGAGAACTGTTAAGTTAACCAATGTTAGGAGTTTATTGTTAACTCCACTACCCTGAGTGTCTAATTTCTCCAGTCTTTAGTTCAAAAGCTTGCCTTATTTCACTGAGAACCAGTAAACCGACGGAAAGTGATTGACAGCATGACCCCGCCCCTTATTTCCCCACTCATTGGTTAAAAATTGTGCCTGAAGGGGAGGAGCATGGCAATCCCCACCCCCCACCCGCTTACTCTTGACAAGGAGTGTCCAGGTCGCAGAGGCCTGTCCCTTGCTGTTCGTCGCCGCGCAGCCAAAGCTCCCGCTGTCCTCCTTGTGAACTCTGTCCAGGCAGAGGAGGTGCAGGTTCCCCTCCTGCTGGATTCGGAGGCCCGCGCCTCCTCTCAGAACCAGCCCGTCTTTGATCCAGCTCAGGGTCGGAGCTGGAACACCTGAAACTGCGTGGAGCAAAAAAACATCGTCTCTCATCTTACTAACCATAAGGTGGCGCAATTGCTAAGGAGCCGGACTCTTTACCCAAGATTTCTCTTTGTAAAGTTCAACAAAAGAGCACAGTCATATCCCTGAGAAAGCCATTGTAAGTATGAGGAAAGTTCTTTCATTCCTTCAACTGTTGAAAGGGCAAAATCATACGCTTGCAGCAGACTTTTGTAGAGCAGCAGTGGCAAATGCAACTGCTTTGGGGCCACAGAAATATTTTCCACAAAAAAAAAAAAAAATCAGTGATGTCTTAAATCACGCAGACCTCAAATTCCCATGAACAGAAGATCGGTGAAGCTCGTTAGGACAAATGTCACCAGTCAGACATTAAACAACATCAAACTTAGCGATGGAATTCTGGGTTCTGGGTTCACCGAAGGAACAAAGGACGGTGGAACACCATGTCTGCGTTCAGAGCCATTTCAAAGAGCTCAACAACAGCATAACTCAAAGGCGGAACGTCGGTTACCTTGGCATCTGAACGTGACCTTTGACCCCTCCAAGACTTCCTGACTCTGTGGCTGAAGGTCAAACAGGGGTGGGCTCCTGGTCTCCTCAAGCCCGCTGTCCCTTCCGAACCTCCGGACCTCCCTGGCAGGCTCTAGGGATGCGGTTTCCGGGACCACGCGCTCAGTGCCGTCCCCTGCCCGCCCAAACTTGCTCCCGGTACGAGAATCAGAGCCAGGCCTAGGCGGCTGACTCGAACCCAGTCCTATGGCCTTGCTGGGATGCTCCACCATGGCCTCGGATTGGAATTTCTGGGGTTGCACGCTGGTCCTCAGTCCCTCGGCAGTCTCCTTCCTCTCCACCATCCCAGTTGGCGGGTCATCGCGTACTGGGCCGCGGCTTGTGCGCTTGACTGGAAGCGGTTCGGTTGATTTTGGCACGACGGCAGCAGAAGCGGCCAGACTGCTGCTGTGTTGGCTAAAAAAATTAACAAAAATAAAACATGGTAGAAATCCCATAAAGTAGACCTCCCTGTCAAGGAAATTATGCTGCGTAGAGTCTGGGTGACAAAATATGACACGCGATAATGTAAAACACAGGGAAATGTTTTGACTTACGTGTCTCCTTCAGTACAGGAACCTAAAAAAAAACAGCAATTTTATTTAGCCCGCTAAACCAGCTGTAATAAAAAAATGCCCTTCACCACAAGGATCCCGTTTTAAGAAAAGGCTGCTAAAATAATGTTGTTTAACAGAGAAAATGGAGACTCAGCCTTCATGCTGCAAACATATGTGAGAAGTATTTACTGCTTTTTACAGGATAGTAGGATGACTGGGTGCTTTTCTGGGTTCTAAGCTCAGTCTGACCTTGAACCATCAGCTCTGCTGTTGCTGTGGCCTTGCCGGCACTGTTGACCACGGAGCACGTGTATGTCCCTGCATCCTCCGCTCGTGCATCGGTGATCTCCAGGTAATGGACCCCCAACCTCTCGAACGTGCTGAACCTCCCACCAGATGGCAGCTCCGCCTCGCCCTGAATAGGACGACCCAAGCCAGGTTAGCAAAGGGGGCGGAGTCACCATGATTGGCGCTCGCGTGCCGGCCCGTAAACCCCGCCCCCTTCGGCTCAGACGCACCCTGAGCCACAGGACCTGAGGGTGGGGGCGGCCTGTGATCTTGGCAGACAACTTGCCGCTCTGGCCCACCCTGAGATAGAGGCGTGAGGGCTTCGTCACGAACTTTGGTGGGCTTTCGCCCCAGATACTGGGCCGGTTCTCCACAACAGGAGTTCGCCCCCTAGGGGAAGAAAAGGAAAGGATCGAAAAAAACCTTAAGACAATATAAAAACACACGTGAATCAAATTTTACAGGAAGGGAATGCTGCCAGTTTCTAAAAAAATGTGAAATCATCAATAACCTTACAATGTTTATACAGAATATGGACAGCCACCATAATTTCAACATGGAATTAAAAATATGCTAACTGGACACTCAAATAATCAATAAATCAATACGTACTCAACAAAGGCATGCAAGAAAGGAATCCTAGGAATTACGGTTTTCTACATTCTCCGATGAATCGGGGGGAAACAGATGTAAGCCACGTGATACAAATCTGGCATAATTAAGATCAAAAGATTAGCACAAGAATGTCTGGGACAAAAGTTAAAAACGGCGACTCACCCCGCTGTCCTAGTGGAGGATGGGAGGTAAAATCTTCTCTCTGCGTTTCCTGTTTGTTGTGAGAAATACAAAAATGGATGATACAGTACTGTAATAAACCAGGCAGACTGGGCAGCTAATTCTCACACTGTAAAAGCAAGAAAGGACTATAACAGGAAGAACAATGAGCCTGACCTTCATCTAGAGCTGTCTGCTGCTGAGCGTCTGTGGTTTTTTTACAGTCGTTTTTGTGTCTGACTTAAACGGTAAACCAACGCCACTAAGCTTTTGGTTCTCGCTCCAGCGTGTTGCTTTCAGACTTTAGCCATTCAGTGCATTAACCGCGGGCATCCAATGCAGGGCCTCAGAATCAGAATCAGATTTATTGTCATTCAAACCATTTGACATGATAGGAATGAAACACAGTTTCTCAGGTCTGGGTGCACGCAGTGTGCTACTAAACAATAAATAGATAAAATTTAAAAAAAATACTAGAATAAAAATATCCGAACTACGTAAACATAGAATGAGCTAAGATAAAAGCCTCTGAAGTAAAAATTAAAAAAAAAAGTAATGTACAATATTGCACAATTATATGATAGCAGCGACTTAAAGGGATCAGTGCAAGTTGAAAGGGTAAGTAACAGAGTAACATCAAGGCAAGTAATTACAGTACAAAATGTATTTGAGTGATGGAGCAGTTTAACAGTCTGAGTGCAGTTGGATAGAAGCTGTTTTTCAATCTGGATGTTTTTGCTCTGATGCGGCACAGCCTTAGTGAAAAAAAACAGACACACTGATTTGTTCTTAGTGCAAAGAAACAGTGAAGGGACAGTGTCAGACTGGCATTGCACAGGTGCAGCCTGGTCTGTAATCAGTGTTGGGGAAGTTACTCACAAAGTATCCCATTACGGACAGAGGTGGATGTTTGGGTCCAGAAAGTACAAATCCAGACCAAGATTTTGTTTTAACCAACCGGTTGAATATACAGAGTCAAAGTCACAGAGTACTCAACTGGTTGGTTGAAACAAAACCTTGGTCTGGATTTTGTAGTTTCTGGCCCTGAACTTTCTAACATGGCCAGTAATGCTGTGAAGACAAAAACTCCCACTAATATATACAAAAACAAACAAAAAAAAAATCAATCAATCCAGCTGGACAGCAGATGACGGTTGGCCATACTGACAAACCACCCATGGTTATACATTCTAAACGTAGGCAGATGCCTGCTGGGAAATCAAAATGGGGGAAGGTCGTAACTGGATGGCCTTGAAAATATAGGGGCTGTATCACGATTCTAAGGGAAAAAAATGGACTGCTTGACAGCAGGCTGCATTCCACTGGTTAATCCATTAAGTAGGAAGAGAAACACAAACTTTCTTCCCTGCTGTTGTACTACATTATTCATTTGCGTGGCAGATACTATTAATGCTGTAACAAATTTCTGCAGCTGGGGTTTAACTGGCCGATTGGGGCAAACCTTGCTCAGGGGCTGACATTAACAACACCACCCACAAAGGTAGTAATAAACGGAATCTTGGGGCCGGTCGGGTTGTGTCTCGGTGGTACTCCGCTGTTTGCAAGACACCACTGAGAGGCAACAGCTATAGAAATGCTGACGGAACTGGACGAGACAAAGAGGCTAAAGTATCTGCGGTTTGTAACTACAAGATAGCAAGGAGGTTTTCAGAATGTGCCATTGGCTGCGTATAGTCTGACCAATCTTGGTCTAAATCCCCCTCCGAGCTTAACACAGCCCCACGGCTGACCTGTGTTCCAGGTTTCCGGTCTTTATTGCAGAAAAGGGATTAGCAAATCTGCCTGCTGCAGCCAGAGCAAGGTGCTAACAAGCCAGCGTTACTGGTTCCACAATGCAGAACATGTTCTCTATAAAAAAAGATCTCAATAGCATTTTGTTGGACAAGAAATCTGACTTTCACAGGCAAAATATTTATTTTATTGTTTATTTTGTTTATCTATTTAACTGACCCAGCTTACATCGGCACAGTGAAAATTAAATCAGTTTGATAACAATATTATTTTTGGCTGAACCCAACTCAGTGCTCTTATTGCTTAACACAAAAATGTGACAATGATGTAAGAAAAAATCTTTCTATTTTAAACTTCAGTCACTACAGCCAAGAAGCAAACTATGTTTTTGACAACAAACGGCTAAACCTCAAACAGCAGGCAGATGATAACAGCTCGAACTCCACCATACCAAAGTGCTATTGTTTGGATCTGCAGAAGAATGCACTCTTTGTCTTGCTATGGTTGAATACTTAGAGGCCAAATCTCAAGTAATACTGTACCAAATAAAAAAGACTGTACAAGTGCAAGTATGTGTAAAGTATCAGGTTAAATGGATGGAGAGACTCCATGGGTGTTAGAGGGACCCCACCTTCCACAGTGAGATCCACGGTGACCTGACAGCTTCCGGCATCGTTGACGGCGTGGCAGGTATAGCGGCCGGCGTCCTCCTCCCGGACGGTCCGGACCACCAGGCTGAACCCCCCCCGAGGACTCTGCTCCATGGCGTGATGATCTCCCGGCGTCAGCGGCTTGCCATCTCTGTGCCACGTGACGTGTGGTTCGGGATACCCTCTCACCTGCGCCGCACACATACACAACGTCAAGATGTCTCCGATGACATTATGAAGGCTGGAGAAGTTCATGAGAGCAAGAGATGTGACACTTCCTTCCAATACTTACAGTATCTCCTTCACTCTCATATCGTAAAGCATCCTTCCAATGCAATATTTCCCAATCCGGTCCTCGGGGACCCACAGCCGGTCCACAGTTTTGCTCCCTCTGAGCTCCCTGCCAAACAGTCCACATTTTCGTTCCCTGGTAGGAGCTTGGAGGGAGCAAAAACATGGACCGGCTGTAGGTCTGTGAGGACCGGATTAGGAAACATCGATTCCAAACAATTAGTATTGATTACTTCATTCATGTAACCATTTTTTTCTTAAGTATGTCAGGTTAGACTTTCACAGAGGACGTTAAAAGTACCAGGAAATTCAAATAAATTCTTTGAAATGACTTCTTTGGCTGGCACCGGTTCAACACACACACAAAAAAATCGTTGTTAACCTCATATCCATTCACATCACGAAGTTACCTCATGTTATAACAAGTGGTTAAAAAAAAAAGCTAAAAATGTAAAACATTTTTTCGATACTGTGAAGTAATTTAAATATAAATGGAAAAATAAATGTTTTTGCCCTTGAGTGCACTCAACCATCCCAAAGTGTTCATTTCCTTATAATATAATATAATACATTTGGATCTGAAACGTTCATTCCACTTGGATTCTGACCACAGGAAGCCAACGGGCGCGAGCAGAGAGTTCTCCGAACCAAATTACAATACTCCATTTTCAAAATACCATGCAGCTACCGAATAAAGAAAAATAAAAAGCTAAACCAAACAAGCCATGCATCATTTACTAATGTTTACTATAAGGTATGATGTCGGTAAAAGACATTCTCTCTCTCTCTCACACACATACACACGTATACACGGAGACACACACACCCAGAAACACACACACACCCAGAGACACACACACACCCAGAGACACACACACACACACACATCCAGAGACACACACACCCACACATACACAAACACACACACACACACTCCCCTACTGTTACTTATACCTTGATGTTAACTTCTCAGTCAGTCCATTTTATATATAATTATACTGATTTTAAGTCCTACTACCCAGACAGGTGACCAAGACTCGAGCCAGGACTCCCGATGACCCCGTCTCCCTCTCTACCTAAACCCTCCACCTTTTAACAAAGCTGAAAATATTTTTTCAGCTTTTGTTCAGTTTACTTCAGTTCTAGTTGACTTCCTTAATCTCGCTGCACTTGTTTTCTCCGAAGCTTTTCAACCGTTTCAAATGTGCCGGCAGAAGCTACAGCTAATAAGGAGACCATATGAGACCATGTCTCCCCCCCCCCCCCCATTTTTTTTCCTGCACTAGTGGTCCCGTAAAATCCCTCTATCCAAGAATGAACACTGTAAAGTCCCATATAGCAGATTATCTGAAGGCATTCTGCGTGAAAGTCGTTTGTCTAATCCCTGCACGCGGTACGTTTTTGAATAACCAACACAAATCACACTTATGGATTAAATACAGGAATAAAAGCAGGGAACGCACAATCACGGCGGCCGCGACTAATTTCAGGCGGAAAATACAAATTAATACAGCTCGACAGCTTGTAGGATTGATTCCATATGTATCGCAAATTCCAGCACGGGAACACGTAGGAAATAAAGTAGGTCTTTATGCTCCAACTCACATTCCGGACTGTCAAGATGGTCTCTCCTAGCTTCAGTCACAAAAGGTATTACTTCCAGCGCCTGAGCCGCTTCCTTAGGTATGCCCAAAAACAGCAATATCAGGTTGAAAGTCTTTATTAAATCAGTTGGACACTGGCATTTCCTCCTGAACTGTGCACAGGAGCGTTCCGTCTGACAGTCTTTTCCCAGGCTTCCCTCCCCATAAAGCTAACTTGTGGTTGAGTCTCCTTGCCTCAAAACTCCCTCACTAGAAAAGATTGCATGCTGACTGAATGAAAAACACCAGGCTGGTTACACAGCGTGCATTTTTTGCTGACCAGAAAACAGAGGAGAGGTACAACTGGTCCGTTTGAGGCATGTAGGTCTATGGGGAATGACCCGACAGTGGCCTGGTGCAGTTCCTGTAGAACACACCAACATGTCGACCAACCATCCAAATAAAATAAGTCAGGCACTGGTGCATTTGGCAGACCAAGTTCTCCACCATACCAAAGCTTCCAGACTGTAAGGTAAACATGAGAGAGATGCTTAAGGAGTCATAACAGTTGATGGTCTGGCCAAAATGATTAAGCAGCAGACTATCGGTATGAAGCATAACAAACTCACTCTGTGGTGCCTTAAATTTGGTCCTGGTGATGCTGGCCCCTGACGTTTCAGCAAAGCTGTATTTTAAGAAAACGTCTACAACAGATTAGTCTCTGACACCTCTGAGTAAGCATTTGAATGAAGGCTTTATTTGACAAGGATTCATCATCCCTGATAAAGAATACCTCAACCAACCATATAAGCCTACACATTCACATAATCTATTCTTGCAATCAATCTAAAATTAGTCATTGTTACAAATCTGTCCATAAATATGCCCACATGGTGCACTGGCCCATTCACCATCAACTTTTACTGGTGTCGCTTGACAAAGTTCCCATTGATGCTATAATTGAATAAAGATGGCTGCTCTCACAGTCAAACCCGCCCCCCCAAAAAAAAAATCTTACAGTGGAAATGCATCACTGAGGTGGCAGAATGCTGTTTACGGAACATCCAAAAGCTCAAATCGGATAAACCCGTCATGACACATGACTGCACACGACTGACAGCGAGGCCAAAGAGTCCTTGAGACAAGTCGACCGTATTGCTGGCCAGATGTAAGGATGTAGAGGAATTCTCAGCATCTTTGGTCTTGAGCTATTGGAGTACCGACTACATCTGGGCAAGGTTATTAAGGGATTGCGGGAGAATTCATTCCTTTTGCGGGATGTGAGACCTAATGGACCTGTTTGAACTGAACCTCATGTCTCTACAATAAACAATCCTTACTACCTGACACGAACAACCCTATTCTACCACTTCAGTCAATGTCACATTGATTTTCTTCAAGAATTCTTTGACTAGATATTTATTGGCTACTTGAGCAAACCCCTGTACTCCCCCAAATGCTCCTAGGGTGCCAGATAAATGACTTGACCCCCTGCTTGGACCCCCGAAGCTACTCTCAGCTGTATGTGTATCGCTCAAAGGATAACACCATGGAGTATGTGAAGAGTATCACTCCAATGTACCTCTACTTGTGTAGATGGCAAATGAAACATCACTTCATTATTAGTAGTGGCCTTTCTCAAAGGCAGCTCTGAACTTCCATGAGGACTAACTCTACTCTTTTGCCGACATTCCAGACGTCGCCCGTGTGACTACAACTGTTACACACAGATGTGTGTTGCCCAAAAGGCCACTGTGCTTGACCACCTGGAAATCTCAGATATTAAATGAACCGAGGTGCAGAGGATGCCAAAATCGGGAAACAGAGCAGGGAACGCAGAGGCCGTGTGGCACTGCAGAGCCTGCGCTTACGAGGAGGAAGCTCAAATCTCATCACCGCAGCAGCTGCTGAAGGGCCCTTCAATAGCTTCAGTTAAATATTTAAATTGCTGTCAGTAAAAACAAAACATCTGATTAAAGCTAAGTATTCGTTTGAAAAATTGAATCATGTAACCATGTATAACACAGATGAGTTTCAGTGAACAACACATGTGTTGACAACCCGATCACATGTGAATGTCAGAACACATGGGGAAATGAAGGCTTAAACATAGACACCACTACCGAGTCAGCTGCCACAGTCCTTGATTAGTGTAGACAATTCAGACCACACAACCCTAGGCCTTCAACATGAACGGCTAACGCTTGGGAGAGATAGAGCAGCACACATAGATGGAATCCTACCTGAGTCTAGTTCCTGAGCATCATGTAATCACATCTTCGGCCTGCTTGTGGGAGTTTTACTTACATAAAAATGTTCTGAGGGCAGAAGGAACAATGATTGGTTCAGAGAGATAACCAATAAGATTGTAGAGGAGGTGGATCCAAGCAACTAGAGGAGGCAGAACCACGACATTTGAGAGACTTTGACCCACCTCATCTCCTATCTCCCTGAACCAATAATTTTTCCTTCTCCCCTCAGAATTTTTTGTAGAACTCGAACTCCAATGAGCCTGCTTCACTCACTCGGCATAGCAGTGTGCTCTTAGCATTTTTCAGACATTGTATCAGTCATCTAATTACGGTGTCAGGAACTCAAGCTGTAATGTTCCAACATCTGCTTTCCAAACATGCATCAATCCAGCTGCCCGGTTCTACGGCACTTCCAGTCGCCTGGGAACACCACCCCTCCATGTAACACCAAACACGTGTTCTGTGAACAACAACCCGGGTCCGAACAGAAGCGACAGACACATGGATCACAGTGGAAGTTGGGCTGACGAGGACTGAGGAAGGAGCACACACGGCCACCTAGTGCCGCTGTCATCTGGGCCTCACCCAGGGGGAGTCTCTTTGCGAGTGCATCTGTCATCATAACTAAATGTAAACACAAACTATGGAATGGAAGCCGTGCTGCTCCCTGTGTGTATGCATGCCGTCCAGCGGGGCTCCAAAGGAGGGTGTACAGCTGTTGGAAATGCTAAGGTGTTCATTACTGTAGGTGTTTACAGCCTTGGCTCGAGGCCAACACAAGGCCTCAAACACTGACCCGAGAGGCCGGAACAATGAATGAATCTTACGCTCCCCTATAGCTAGCTAACGCCACCAACACGGCAGATAGTAGGTGTCACACCCACATCAGAGCGGACCAGACCATGCTCAGACTCTCCTGAACCGCCACGCCTCCAGAGATCATGCTTCCCAGAATTCCGATCAGCTGCAACTCATCTTCAGTGATTAAATACCTGATTTAAGCTCAGTGCTATCCAAATTCTTTGCGAAGTATTCACACATTTTAAACACATTTTTTAATTTGTATTTTAAGTAATTCATAAAAAATAGTATGCAATTCGTACCAAATATTTTGATGTTCAGTATTTTATTTTGGAAATACAAGAAACACTTCCCCCATAATATACGTTTGACGACATCTCCTGTGCGAATCGCTTGTGCATACACAAGGAGGAAGTTTAGTTTTTTTCTGACATTTAACGAATGATCATTACACCCAAGAGTTGATCACTTGTGTTGAACTAAAAGATATACCAGCATTATTTAGGGTTATCCATGTTTAAAGCTTTTAAGATGTTGCTGAGTGAAGCGCTTAATTTATGTTTGTCATTTCTCATTTAAAATTTTGTTGTTACACTTTATTTGCACCATGGTGCAAAAAAGGAAGCAGTTTTGTCAATTAAATTACAAAAGAAATATCCTTCTAGTTTTGTCATCATTCGATTGTGTTCAAGCAAATAGTTCGAATATGTTTAAGACACTTCAGAATATTTGATCTTTTAATCGGTTTCACATTTGTTTTCTTAAGGGGTGAAAAAAATTATGTTCTTATGGGCCATTTCAGTCAGTCTGCTTGTAAAGAAACAGTTGCATGTGTTTTTGTCCGTCTCTGTAGACCATAGTGGTGCTTCCCATTGCTTTCTTGTCGGTCTGCCTGTACCTGCCCTTTTGCCTTTGGCTTCCGCTTCAGTTCACTTCGTTTCTCTGCCTCTCTGGCTTTTACCCTGCCTATTTCTGACTACGACTTGAACCTCCAGATTAAACATCAATTCACCCTGATACTGGATCCCTTCAGTCTGTTCATTATAGTATGATGGCTGAGGAAATGGACCTGAAAAGTTCGAGACAGGGGTGACCCAGCTCCTACAAGTCAAACATGGGTCTCAGATTACGTGTCTGAACTGCTTCAGTGAAACATCCATCTGCTCGACGTTTACTCAGGCAGACAAGAAATGTACAACTATACACCAAACAGAGCAACAGGGATGCAAAGGTTTCTGCTATGAATCTAAGTAACAGGGAGCAAAGTTTTGTCTGTTTTTCCAACAGACATGAATATTTTGGGAAGTCAGCGCCATAGTGGATTAGATTCAGGACTACAGATAACTGGGAAGTTTCAGTTGTGCCAGAACCAAGATCAATGAATACAAGAAAGGATTAGCAAGAAAATGTAAGATGGCACCATCTACTACAAGAACATAGTGGTTACCTGACCATAGTTTAAAGTCCAGTGACAAGCTTTCAGAGCAAACCAGTATCACTCTGCTCTCCTAGAGTAGAGAAAATGTCTCCTTAAAGGTGAAACTAATTGCAGGGTAATAGTGTATTTTTCTCTGCCTTCCACATCAAGCAGCCCTAATCTCGAATGGAAGCCTACCCACAATTTCTAGTGCTGCTAAATCATTCCAAGATGGAGCTGATCATCGGAGACCGGACAAAACACAGACAGCTGCGTCAAAATCGCCTTAATCCCGATTGAAACCAAAAAAAAAAAGAAAACAAATGGTACATGCTGCTCTTTGTTCATAATCCAGCAATGGAGGAAAAAAACACACCCTTAAAAAAATCCAACACCAGAACTGGAACAGAGAGACCAGTTAAAAATCCATACTGCTAATTCAGCATTTGCCGTTTGGCTCTAATGATGCAGTAAATTCCAAATATGCTCCCGTCACTGTCCAATAAACAACAAGTGCATAAACAAGAGAAATCCATCTGCAGAGAGCTGAACATGAGGAACACAGACATGCTAGCATTTCAGCTTTAGCAAGAGGGATGGCTTTCCAGAATCCAGATTAAAGTGAGCTTTTGAATTAATCTCAAAATTTTACAGGTTTGGATGTAAATCTAGATGGAATGGTGAAGGTATATTGATCTGTTCTGCTAGTGGTCCACACAGGAAACCAAACCACACCTGTGTTCTCCCGAGCAACAAGAAAACCAGACTCGCAGTCTGAGAAGAACACTGGTTCAGCCAATTAGAGAAGAGTTGGGAAGGTCCTCCAGGTTGCAGCAGCCTAACAATAAGCCCTCATCTCTCGCTTGACACGGACCGATGGTTTGCAGTCATCCATAAAAACATTAACACTATGCCATATCTGGGCATCCTGTTCCCATGTAAAACAGCAATCATTTCCCTTCATTTCAGGTCACTTGATATAATTTACCAGTTTGTACAATTCTATAATTTTCTGTCTATTTTTACTACTTTGAGAAATGTAGGCTGCCTTGCATAAACTGGCCTTTGTACAGTCATACTCTGTGAGTTCTGCTTTTGCAGTCTTTCACAGCTGTACAGCTTTCACACTTCCACATCCTTTTACATCCGTGTCCAGTGAGCCCTGCATTTACATAAGTTCTGCTTGGCGCTTTTGGGTTGATACAAATGGATCCTGACAATCCGTGTAACCTCATTTCCATCCCCAGGCTGAGCTCCTAGCCTGCAGCTCCTCAAAAGTCACTCCACCTGCAGCTCAGGAGCAAACTGAATTCCTTAATGACTTATCTTAGCAGAGAAGCGCACATGTTAGCGGGTAGTTAAGCCTCCGAGTCACTCGGAAGGCATAGCTAACATTCTACGTACCCGCTAATGTTTTCAACATTGACCTACTCACGTTACGCATGTTTCACATAGCGATGCACGACACACACCTCCTACAGGAGTGCTTTTACGTCAGAAGGGATTCATTCTTTTTATGTTTTACTGTTAAACAAGGTACTGTGCTTAGTACCGTGTTTAGCCTGAGCTATTTCGGTCTGGCAGAGGTCAGAATGAAAACCAGGTGTGAGGACGGGCCAGGCTCTGAAGTATGCGGGTCGTAACATCTGCTCGTCTTCAGCGGCGTCCGGTGAGCCGGCACCCAGAACTTCCCCTAGAGACGGCAAACATGCTGGGACTTGTGACAGAAAGACAATGAGATCCCCCTTTTAAAAGGAACCTCAGCACAATAGCTGCTAAAATCTTGTTCTGTAGACTTAACATTTTTATTAATCACTGTATGTGTTTGTGGGTTGGGGAAGCACTCAGATAGGATCCCTGTAGCTGTATGACTGACAGGCGTATTCCAGCCTGTGTGTGAATGTAGGTGCCCTGCAATGAGCTGCTACCCCATCTGTGTCTCCCCTGCCTTGTGCCCTAGGCCAGCCCCCCCCCCCCCCCCCCACACACACACAATGTTTCACAAGGCTGTGGGACACTGGGGGTTCATTTCCAAAAATAAACGATACATTTTCAAGCCACAGCTTTTTTTTCCCAACCGCTGAAGCATTTTCTGATCACATCTGAAAGAAAACGGAAACATCTAAAATGCCATAAATCTGGCTTTGCTGACTGATGCCCCCCCCATCCCCCCACCCGTATGAGCAACGAGTTTTACCAGTCTGTGAGATGTTTCCACATTGCAGTCATGAAAAGCTGGGGAACACCTAACCTGTGCTAACTGTGACCCTGTAAAGCAGTGTTTCCCGATTCGGTCCTAGGGGGGACCCACAGCCGGTCCACGTTTTTGCTCCCTCCCAGCTCCCACAAAACGTGGACTGTCTGTAGGTCCCTGAGGACCGGATCGGGAAACACTGCTCTAATGGATAAGCAGCTATAGGAAATGGATGGATTATGCAGATATGTAGACAGCGACTAAGCGTGAGGGTGACGAATGTAACACTGCATGATCCCTGAAAAGCAGCTGACAGCGTGGAAGGTCTGTGGCCATGTTTCACTGCTCAGAATGATGGATAAAGTTAATCATTGGTGTGGTTATTGTTGTTGTTGTCAAGGTCTCCCTGCTGGACCACTGCCATTGTTGGTCCTCACTCTATGCTCCACTGAGCTGTATATATGGAAATAGACTCTACACCCAGAGAGCACCCTCTCACCTCGTCCAGCCATGCGGGACCGGAACCACAAAGAGCGAGGATCATATCCCGGTGTTCCTGCTGTCTAGAGGTGCTACATAGTAAATGTATGTGTGTGTGTGTGTGTGGGGGGGGGGGGGGGAGGGGAGGGGGGTCC
>JAODLC010000038.1:20100714-20112122 GCA_026781145.1 Hippopotamyrus pictus | reverse complement strand
GTCATGCGGGACCAGAGCCAGAAAGAGCGAGGACCATATCTTGGTGTTCACGCTCTCTAGAGGTGCTACATAGTAAATGTGTGTGTGTGTGTGTGTGTGTGTGAGAGAGGGGTGGTCTTACCTTCCCCTCAAACCGAGCCGTGCCCCCTTGGCTGACCCGGGCATTGCGGGGGGGCAGGATGAAGGCCGGCAGCTCGTTCCTCGGGGAAGCCATCGCCAAGGTCAGGTTGGTCTTGGAGATCTGAGTGGCAGTCACAAGCTTAACGTCCGCCATCTCTGCAGAGGAAAGGACAGAGTAGGATTTTACACTCGAATAAAATATCTCTGTAACAAGGACCGATCCATTAGTCCATACTCTCTTAGGCTAGATGCAGGAACCCAAAAGCCATACTGGAATACATTTCATGAACATTTCCCTGGGTTGGTAATTTCTTATCAAAAACAGTCAAAATGCAGTGAAATGACACAAAACGCATTAATAAAATCATGGCCAGTATTAGCTCATGAAGCTGCTTTTGAAATCACACATTAACATAACAGATATACAAGAATGATATCTTACACATGGGAAGCTAGTTTCAGCAATATCTGCTGATTTACATGCCTTTCTTGTGCTTCATACAGCTGGTTTTTACAACATTCACTATATTATGGCTCTCTGTGTTGACATTTCTGCCCAAAAAAAGCACTCAAACAGCAGACGGCTAGAATGTTCCATCTTCCATTCCGAACAACAAGGATCTGATAGAGATGAGGCCTGAGTTGTATTTTTGCTCCTGCTCTGCTCAAACCTTAGCAGAATTAACATATTTAAAGTCTAAATCTCGACCCTCTCTAGATATGCAAATCTCATAATTGTGAACTTATCTGAAAAAATTTAAAGGTCCACTAACATACCTGCTAACAGACAGTGAGATGACAACAAGAGTGAGCCGTTGCAATTATAAAATAGGATCTTGTGTATTAAACAGCACCATATATTTTATTTATAGACCAGTAAAACCAAATATTTTATAATTCTTACAATGGGTCATTTTAGTTTTATACTTTGCAACCTTAAAGATCTTTGACAGTAACTCTCTCGGAACGCTCAAATGAAAACATGAGAGGATTCAAATTATGAATACGATGTCCAGTTTCCATCTTTCTTCACATGAACCAGCGGCCATTAATGCTCAGACCCCAACACCAGCCACAGTGTAAAGCAGCTGATCTGGGGTCAGATGACCCAGAGAAATCAGCACACTTCCTTGATTCCACAGGGAAATCCCTGCCAAATAAAGTCAAAACACACAGTCTCTTGAAACAGCCAACAAATACCTTTAACCTTCACCTTAAGGTCATTTACACATTTACACAAATTCATCACACAACAGGAGGATTCTTTAGTCAGTATAGGGAATCTGATACTCACACACATTGAGCAGTTTCTTTGGACCATGCTTTGGATTTGATGCTGTACTTACCAGCCAGTGATGTTCTTATGGACTATGGATTTTAGATTTTGGTCTCAGTGTGGTTTCCTTTGTCCGCACTGACTTGCTGCACAATCTCCTGCCTGTGTGCCGGATTACATTTCAGACCTTGACCAGGAAATAAACCCAGCGCTTCCACAACTGGTTCCTCCCTCATTAAACCATTACAACCATAACCTGAATTATGGCTTCATCAGAACAATGCACAGTAACCTTCTCCATTATACAAGTATGCAAGAAGTTTATTGCGCGAATGATTGTGTTGCACATGATTCAGTGTGTAAATGCAGCTCTGTGGAAGGGACTGGGGCAGCCAATGACATGGGGGCTCATTTAATGGGCCAGCCAATGACATGGGGGCTCATTTAATGGGCCAGCCAATGACATGGGGGCTCATTTTAAGGGCCACCCAATGACATGGGGGCTCATTTTAAGGGCCACCCAATGACATGGGGGTTCATTTAAAGGGGCAGCCAATGACATGGAGGCTCATTTAAAGGTCCAGCCTGTAACAGGCATGATACCAAAGACTCATGAACACATAAAAATGCCGCCAGAGCTCCACTGAAAACACTGAACCCTGTGCTTTGCTCTCCCCAGTATGTGTGTGTGTGTGTGTGTGTGCTTGTGCGTGTGTGTGTGTGTGTGTGTGTATGTGTGTGTGTGTGTGTGCACGTCTCAAAGGACAGCAGGATGATCCATATGAAAAGGAACATTCCAATGCACCTGTACTGATTTTTGTACATATGGGAAATAAACAGTCATGATCGTTTCCATCCATCAGACCCATTTAGCTGCTAATCCGGCTGAGGACCGTGGGGCACCAGTGATTACGGAAACCCGGCTTCTACGCACGGCAAAGCTCGTTAATTAGCCTTATTGCCTCGACCTCAGGACGGAGTCTGATGTCTGCTGAGAGGACAGGGCGTCCCCGGGGACTGAGACGGTGTGAAGCAGGGAAATATTTTTTAGCACCAAGCTGTGGCCAAAAAATAGGAAAGATGACCTGAAAGATGACCTGTTAGGAAAGCACAGAGCAGAGGCCATAACAGGCCAGCGTGACCAAACCCGTTGGCCAATCGCCACCCTGGGAATGAGGCCCCTCAGTATGTCACCGGGACGCCCCGGGGTTCAGTCACTAATTGGCTGTCTTGTCTCTTCCTGCTTGTTAGTTTATTGATCTTCCCGTAAAAGGCATCTACACAGACAACTGTCTGAGAACCCTTCATACTGTCAGTTCTCAGAGTCTGTCTGAGGCACCGGCTACTGCTTTTAACGACGTATGTGTCCGGTCTCCCCCGGGGTCCTAAACTCCCCATTGCACCATATGCCACATATCAATGAATCATATTTTACCGGATTCTTACAGAGACATCAGCAGATGCTGGCAGCTTTCAGAATAATAACTCACGGTAAAACATTCCGTGAAGCAACAGCCGAGGGGCTCAGGCATAAATCTGGACCGGGCCGCTTGCGGCGTCGCGCCGGACCTGCTCTGCCCAGGCGGTGGGGGATCCCAGCCCAAGCCAAAGATCTGCTTCTGCTTAGGAGGCACTCAGGAAGCTCGGCGCTCCTGCCGGGCCCCGGGGCCACGCGTGCGAGGCTCCAGCTGCGGTCTGAGGGCCACGGCGGAGCCGAAACCGCGGGCAGGCCGTGAGCGTGGGGGGTAGACGCAGCAGGGCACCACACCAGCGTGGACCGTCAATGGGGGGTAATGGCGTGACGGTTGAAGGCCGCATGATCAGAGATGCAGACACTACATTACAAAGGGACTTTACACTGGAGGAAGACTGAGCTTGTCTTAGCATGGATTAAACTATGGGAAGGTTTGGGGGGGGCACCAGCCCTAAGGGCCACAGCCAATAAGTGTCAGTAATATTTCAGTTATTGATGGGGCGAGGTGAAACTTGTTGTCCGGAATTGAATAAACGCTGCAATTAACAAAAGACCCAATAAGCATTCTGAACATCTTCAGGAGTAGAACTGTCCTGAAACTCACTTAGCACTCTTCCAGGAACAGTCTATAAAGACAGGAACAACAACAGATTGTTGAGTCTGTAAATTTTAGTCTTTTCTTGGAAGCACTCCACGCATCTCACTAAACTGGAAATAATGTGAAAACAAACATCAATGTGACCCCAGAGCCTTGGTCTGACGAGCTCAGGCCAGAGCATCTGCGTTCCATGTGCCACGTAAACAGCGTGGCCCCCTCCTCACGTCAAAAGCCAGAATGAAACTGAAAATGAAAAATATACATCTGAAGTCGAAATGTCAAAATGACGGCAGCGTGTCTGTAAGATTCCCTTTCGCTAATCCCCAGTATTCATCTGACGTTTCCTTGCACTGCACGTGCAGTGCACAAGGAAAAAATTTAAGAGGAATTCTGTTTTCACTTTATGGAGTCCCGTCTGAAGTCTTGAATCAAAGAGCACCTCAAAACTTCTGTAGACAAAATGGTTACAGCTGAATATAAACAAAAGTCTAGTCCATTAAAATAAATGAAAATGTTTCTGGTAATGAGCTTCACTGAAGCCGGCTGTCTTTTACCAATGAAACCACAGCAATGCAGGCCTTCTTGCAGCTAAAGCATGCGAGCAACACCCCAGGCTATGGTGGTGCTCTCTGATGCGACACTGCAGGCTATGTCAGTGCTCTCTGATGCGACACCACAAACTATGATGGTGCATTCTCATGGTGCAACACCGCAGGCTACATTGGTGCTCTCTGATGCGACACCGCAGGCTACGTTGGTGCTCTCTCATGTAACGCTGCACTGGTGCTCTCTGATGCAACACCGCAGGCTACGTCGGTGCTCTCTGATGAGACCGCATGCTACGTCAGTGCTTTCTGATGCGACAGCGCAGGCTACGTCGGTGCTTTCTGATGCGACACCGCAGGCTACGTTGGTGCTCTCTCATGTAACACTGCACTGGTGCTCTCTGATGCAACAACGCAGGCTATGTCAGTGCTCTCTGATAACTTTACCATCTCAGCTTAGCCGAGCTTTGATGTACAGTACATTCAGATGGCTGGCATCTCCACTTAAGGAGGATTATTCTGTTGTTCAGCACGTTCGCATAGACATGGCTTATAAATTCACCCATTTCTTCATCTGTTTGTTTTCGTTGTACTGTTTCAGATTGAGTAGCATAGTAAAGTGTGCCAATGCATGCATTCAAACTTAAACCAAAGTCTTAAACGCCATAGCCACATTGTGTAGCTGTACAACATGAACCATTCGTTCCTCCGTGATGTAATTACCTGGGCTGTAGACCATCAGATCTCTTGCTTCTCTTTGCCTAAGATATGGATTGTGGTCAAAGACAAAGAGCTTCTCTGGCCGACCATGGCTGAGGGTCCAGAAAAGGGTTTCAGTCCCACATTACCTGCATCATTGGATAGGCCTTGACTCTAAAAATCGAGTCCAGCATCATATGGTATGAGCTGGCAGACAGACTGGGGATATATTAATCTGTTTTGGGAGCATTTGATTTCCTGACACACTGCAGATCGCGCTCCAGTCCAGTGACGGTCTGCAAACTGAGATAGGCCTGATTAGTTCAGGCCAGCGACAGATTAGGCGATGATGGTGTGATTGGGACACATTCCTGTTTTATGATGAATCTGCGCAGCCAAATTTAGAGGGAAATGCTTCTTTCCTTTACTAAACTATAAACACCAAACTTAAATATGTTAAAGTACATTTACAGCCGTGGAAAAAATTAAGGGACCACTCTATATTTTTATACAAAAATGCATTTTTTAATCCTGGTTTAATCCCGGTTCTGCTGGCTGAAGGTTACACTGAGCAGCAGGTTGCTTCCAGGTTCAAAATTTCTAAGACAGAAACATAACATATTCTACACTCTCTCATGAATCAGGCAATCAGACATCAAGTGGCCTTCAAAAGGAATGGGAAACGTTAAGTGCAGGTGTGAGGTTCACTGCTAGGACAGTTCGTATCAGGCTCCTAGAAGCAGGACTTAAGTCCAATAAAGCAAGGAAGAAGCCCTTCATTACTGAGAATCAGGGAAGAGCCAGGCTGCAGTTTGTAAAAAAAATAGTTTTATTCACGGATGCACAGCCATGGACTGAGAAATGACAAACAAAAAATTGTGCTGCGGTCTCTTAATTTTTTCCATGGCTGCATTCACTGATGCACCATTATGGGAGAGATTCACGTCCCAAAAAGGTGCCAAAGCTGTCAATGGGGGTCCTGATGGGGGGGCACTTCCCTGCATGTCCACCCTTCCTGACCACAAATCTGCTGCCCCCCCCCCCCACCCCCTCGATGCAAGCAGCTTCCTCACCTGCCAGCCCAGACATCAACATCCTTAATTCCACTGGACCATATTTATACCTATGCTACACAAAATTCTACTTTAGTTTTTTACTTTGGACACCTCTGCCGGCCCAGGGGGGCTGGTTCCTCCTTCTGGATCCATCCTATGACCAGGTTCCCTTGCCGCTGTCACCTCTGCCTTAGACTCTGGGGGCTTTGGGCAGGGACAATGTAAAGCCCTTTGAGGCAATGTAATGTCTGTATGCGCTATAAAAAAATAAACTGAATTGAATTGAAATCAATCATTGACTAATTTGACACAATCAGCATAAAATTTCTGCCTGTGATAAAAAATTTACATCTTAACCTAAATAGCACAATGAGAAGCTGGTTAATCCAAGCAGTGCAGGATAATCGTACTAATGGCGAGTTCTGAACTTCTCAAGCAGTTACTCAAGCGCTGGTAATAGCCATGTGATCGCATGTTCTCCTCGCATTAGACGCTAAATAACATTGTCAGGAGATTACATTTGTTTGGGTGAAGTTGGGGGGTGTTTCTTGCTTAGTTAAGTAACTTGTCGGATTTGAGATTGTTCACTTACATTTAGCGCAGACTAAGATAAAATCTCTTTAGCCCAAACTGGCTTAAATCCTACAAGTTATCCCAGTAAGATAGAAATGCTGCTTCGTGGAACAGGCCCCCGATCAATGTTGTGCACAATCAAATTATTTTCAATATACTTGAAATAAACTCTGATCTTTCCAGGCGTAAGTCCATATAACCCGCAACCTGGGTTTATGTACAGTAACCCACACACACACACACACACACACACATGCCAGGGGAAGGAATTAAACCCATGATCCTACAGGCATGGAATTATAATAATAACTAGCAAACCACCTTAAATGGATTCATATCTGTGCAAAACCACTTTCAGAGGAAACTTTTAAATTTCACACCCACATAACAGCCACCCATTACATACAAGCTAATTGACAACAAGCCCTGAAACTAACAACTGTGTTCCTGTTGCTCACACGGATTAACCAGGTAGTTTGAATTTTGACATGGAGAGTCAACGGCGTGAATCAGACGGATCATCATTTTCAAACTCCAAAATCAGAGCATTCAAATGACAAACACCACCGAACGTCAGCTTAAAACGGCAGAATCGGCCTCGGCACAAACAACAGGATTCATAAACAACTCAAGCATTCCTGAAGACCAGCGAGAGTCTCTATAAATGCTGCGGAATGGCTGAGATATGGCAGTAAACGTCCCAACAGAATGTGGGGGCAAACACGAGAAGTATAGAGAGAGGCCCATGACTCACGGATCACACGTCTCGCACCATTTTCACCAGCACTCGTGAATGTGTGGAACTCTGGGGTCCTCTGTAAGCATCCCGGATGCTTGTTAATGGCATAACTGTTAACATCTGCAAGTCCGCTTCAAGGATTTCACAGCAATAAAGCAGAGCTTCACGCACCAGTGAACCAAACGTTACCAACCTCACCTTCTGCCACTCGTCTCATATCGACCTCTGGTGTCGAGGCCCACATTCAGGCTGTGTCTAATCTCACACCAGTGTTTAGTCTTTCATGAATTGCCTTCATCAACCCAGCTATTGTCGCCGCAATGACCCTCTGTGATTTGTGGGAGCTTCAGTTTAAGTCAAAATCTCTCCCATGTACAGTACCATAGGAGACCATGAGGAAAACACACATCTCCGTACAGCCCCACGTGAGTAAAACATTTTTAGAGATGAGTTGATTTTTTTCCAGGTGTTATTCATGTGGTTTTATATGCCTCCAATTTCAGAGAACTTTCAGGTCCTACAGTTTATGCTGTTCTCGAAACCCTGATGTCTGGCACCTAACCTGTACTATTGAACAGACTAGTCACGTGACCCAGGACACCTCCTAGAGCTCAGGACAACACAGTAGTGTTCAGTATTCAGGGCACCTGTCAATAAATCAAAACAAACACAATCACACTCAAAGCAATGACAACCTTGGATTCGAAAAGGATAAATTGTGACCCCTTCGGTCTAACCTCAGGCTAAACACGCTGACGGACACTTTAATTGGTGCCTGGACTCTACTGCTGGAGGGGGGGAGAGCAGCTAAACGTCTCGATGTTATTCCAGCGCCACCGCGAGCTCTGGATGCTGATAACGAGCCGAGTGCCAGGACACAGCTGGAGAAATGGCATTCTTTGAATACTTTGTAACTATTACAAGCTACTAGTCCAATCTTCTGATTTAATTTCTTTTGGCACTTTCTCAAAAGACCCCATTCATACATATATCAAGCAGGTTTTGCTCAATTTCATTCCTTTTAGAGACAAATAAACAGTTTCTAAAATTACAGTATTCAGCTTGATTAAGGAAAATCTGCAGAAGAGATTTTTTTTCTTTGGGTTCTTGCAGTGGTTCAGCCCTCCCATCAGTCCGGTTTAGATGTCTGGTTGCCATTTCATTTATTTTTGCTTTGTCCGGGGAGGGGTATGTTTATGTCCATTAATTGCCTTTCACAAGACGGCAGCCGCGGTGACAAATCTTGTTGAGGCACTCGGCATCGGATAACAGGGGGGGTGGGGGTGGGATGCGATCACGTCCAAACAGGAATTGTCACACGCGCGGCTGCGGAAAATGGGCCGGGGGGGGGAGCGTACCCCTTGAACTGCCTGCGAACTGCCACGTCCGTGCAGCAGGGGAAAGACTATACATCTGGGTGCTGGGGCACAGAGCGGACTTCCCTCATAAGAGCTCAAACGGAGACAGTCTGAGGCAGCCGTGTCTCAAGTGGTTTTAATCCCGCATTTCCTGTGGAGAGTCTTTAGAAGTCTTAGCAAAATGGAGGGGCGGCGGGAGTTGTGTGTGGACGGGCGATTACTCTAGTGGCAGGATAAACATCCTAATTTACGGTAAATAGAACTAAAAAAAAAAAAATCCCCCTCCTTCAGACCGTGAAATTCCAAGTGCAAGAGCAACTGCTGAATTTGTGCTTTCAGTTTCAGAGGTCAGGATCAGAACTAAGGTAGAAAGTGCAATATTATCTAGATACGGAGACATAATATGAATGTTTGATATTAAGTAGATATAAGCAGTTTTCCGCTGCGATTGTACTGTATAACCTTCGTAACTTTCTTGAAGGTGCGTCTCTGTGAAATATACTGCGATATATATTTCTAGTAATGAAGAGAGTCCAAACACTTTAAAACGGTATGTATACAAATGATCTACACCAAAAGGAAACGGAAACCAAAGCATTTCATTCTGAACACCAAGAAACACGACTGCTGCGCTGCTTAACTAATATGAATCTTAGATTGCCACTAAAATAATTACTTTTTCTATTCGTGCCACGAATCGTGGACAATTATTTCCAGTAGGCTACCTGCAAATGGATCAGTTAGCGTTTAGCTGCGCGGCAGACGTTAAACATACCCACATTCAAAGGCATACTGCTTAGATAAGACTTTCTAACTTTCTGCAAGTAGGAATATTGATATTTCAAACGTTGCATTTCTGTGGCTGCTCTTCTCTAAGTATTCTTCCCGTCCTAACTTGGCTTGTATGTGTTGATCTGTATATTTCATTTTTCCTCATACCGCATCTTTGTCCACCCACAAATGTAATTGATCACAATGGCTACATATTCTGCTTATATTCAATGCGGCTGAAGTGAGTGACAAATAGGGATTCTGATTAAAATGAAGGTATACAGTACATCACACCAATGATACAATACCAATGCAGTTTTAAACACTTGTCCTTAGAGAAAATCTGCTGTTTTTCACTTAACAGAATCAATGAATCTTATTACATTCAATATCTATCGCTATTAGTTCTGTAGAGGGATTTATAACGAAGTTAATGCAAGTAACTGTGCTACTAGCTCATCGAGTTTAAAGTCATTATTTACAAGGGAATTCATGCATCCGAGAGTTCATGCAAGTGCATGTTTGCAAATTGTGTTTAACTTACCTAAAGCTGCGCGCCGCTGATTCCTCTCGCCCAGGGATGAGAGTAGGCGCATCGCGCCACTTGCCCGTATTTTAATCGCGCTCCGCGGGAGACGCTCTTACGAGCCTGGGAGGTGCGTGTAACCCGATTCCGAAAGTGCCGGTTCACAGTTGATCGCGCCTCTAACCTTCTGCCTTATTTGGATTTTCTACTTTCTTGGTAAGAAACTGCTGCCTTTACCGTCGATACAGACCTATAGCGTAAAACCCGGAGATTAAGTGGTAAGGTCTGAAATAAAGCAAACCATCCGAACTTCTCTATTTATCGACTGATGTTATTCATAAGCTACTGTTTCCCCCCAATACTTAGAAGTCACTAGAAACATACGACAGTTTTAAATTTAATTTAATAGTGTGTTTGTATCATTTTCATGACATATAACCACTTAGACTGCCTTTACATTGTCATAGGCCTATCAATGCGTGAGTCAGGTAGTTCATTAATAAACAGGGGCGTCGTTAGCCCCCAGAATAAATGTGTATTTATTGGCTTCAGTCATTAATAGTTCGCCATTAACCCCCCAACATTCCATTCATCTCTAACTACGGCCCTGGTGATAACGCGTGCTAAGGTTTGTCCCACCTTGCAAATCTATATAATTTAAAAAATTGAGTTTTGGGACCCAAACCCCCACCCTAAATCTGCAAGAAATCGTCCGCACTTGAGCCTCGCTTACGGCGGCGCCCCATCCCGCCCTGCTTTAAGGGCACCTGGACCTGGGTTTGGCTCTCAGTTGAAAGGGTGTCATAAGGACGAATTTAACATTTTACAGTGCGTGTGTTGCCCTCGTCGGCACCAGCAAACTGCTACACGCTATTGGTTTTTGCGGGTTCTAGAACAAATAAAGTATGAAGACCGTGTTTGGATTGTACTGCGTCATGCTGATGGCAATGTATCCTCAGCAGGCCTGTTATAAATGATGCTTTTTGCTATCCTCTCCCCTGTTCTGTGTTTATCCTACATCATTACAACTTCTTTGAACATTTCTTTTTCGAGGTTTGTTCTTGCTTATAAACTGAATTGTGTTTCCTCCTCTTTTTATGGACGTTATATGTTGTGAACAATAACAATGTTAATACAGATTGAAAATAATGAAGACCAACACAGTGGCAAACTCTTCCAGGGGTATTCTGGCCCTATCTTGGGTGTTATGGCCAAACACCAGGCCACACTTGGGTAAAATGGGTAAATGCACACACACACCTTCATTTGTCCTTTTATTTTAAGACACATTGATTTGCAATAACTTTAGTAATTGGTTTAAGTACATTTGTTCTATTTGTAAGCACGTACATTTTGTTACTGATGTATTTTTATCAATTCATTTCCATCTTTGTTGTGATTAATGTGATTAACTCTTGTTTCTTTTTACTAGTTTTATTTACCTGCTGTGATCCCTGGGACTAGCCCAACAAAAGATGGTGGCCAGGGCTCAGAGCAGTTAAATGCCTGAAGATAATTGGACTACACCACCAGTTCCTGCTGGAGAGGGGGGAAATTTGTGTTCTTTAGTTAAATTAGCATTTGTTATTTTACTAGATATTTGTAATTAAAGTTTAGTTATTTTGATTTCTTCTTTAATGTTTAGTTTATCCACAAACTGGACTGCAGTGTCGT
>JAODLC010000038.1:20058220-20086927 GCA_026781145.1 Hippopotamyrus pictus | reverse complement strand
GGGGGGGGGGGGGGGGGGGGGGGGGGGGGAATCTGGAGCCTGTCCCAGAGGCTATAGGCAGAAGGCAGGGAACAACCCAGGATGGGGCACCTTCTCATCACAGAGAACAATTAGTTTGTCATTAAATAATACCTAAGTAATAGCATAACACTATATTATTCTTGACCTGAACACTATATGTGTTACTAAATTACCTGCTTTGAATGTTGAGTTTTCAAAAAAGTTCTCTATCCCCATTCTTCAGTGTGGTGGGCACATGTAGCTATCTGATGATCTTGTATTGTGGTGTCCATCGAGCATTATGGCGTTCAGCTGGTGTCCTGTTGCTGATCTGGGTCGGCCCAGTGATGTCGTGCTGATATGGAGCTATGGTGATTTGGACTGATGCACTTTTGATACACTGGATTTAAAAAGTCAGAATGGTTGTTGATGTTAATGAACGCGGTGTTAATATGGCGTCGATTTGGTGTGAGGCGGCGATGAGATCCCGGTGGCGTCACAATGTTGTGAACTTAAGTGGTGGGCTGGAGCAAGTGCAGCGGCTGGTGGTCTATTCAGAGCCTTCTCTCTGCGACACGCCTTTTACTCTGGAGGTCAAGTGTGTTGGCGCAATTACTTAAAAGTCTAATTAGCCACTTGAACTGCTAATGCAGGGTTGGGAGGCTGTGCTCCCGCATGGGAGTGGATTTCTGAGTGGTGGGTCAGCAAGAGCCTCTGTTGGGATGGGGGGGGGGGAGCTGTGGAGCATAAACCTGGGTCACACTGCCTAAGGTTTTAGCTCTGGGACTGTAGTACAGCAGTGGGCCAATAAGCAGATCCCTTGATCACCGTCTCAGGACAGGTAGGGTGGGGCAGGCAGAAGGGTGGAGAAAATACCGAAAGCCACTGGCATTTTAAAGGTTAACAACGTTAAACGTGATCGAAAGTGTCTATAGGCGCAGCCAAGGCAATTAAGAACTTATGAGAAGCTCAGAGAGTCCAGTTAATGGTCTGAATCCCATTCCTCCCCCAGCTGATGGTGTTGCCCTTTTATTAGTGAACACAGACCTTTGGATGCAATTAGTTAGGCTACCTAATTGGCCTTTGTTGTACCGAAAGCTCCAGACGGAGATGCCGATACCGGCATCCAGTCCTGGAGGCCACGTCTGTGTAAATAAAAGAGCAGCCCGCCAAGACAAAAATGGCCGAAAAAAAAGGATTCAAACAGCTAGCTGGATTTTTAAAAACCACAAATATTCCTCACATTGAAGGACAAGACTATGAAGAACATCCCCATTCCCTGAAGGTGCTGTCATTTTCCGTTTCCGACCCCCGCAGACGAACGTCTACGGACAGCTGCGTTTCAAAAATCAGCAAGGTGACATGGAAGGGAACTGGAAGGCGTTCATGAATAATTTATCGGATGGCCGCACTCTGATCTCCCACAGGCCGTCGGAGCTGGGGGAATGTCACTGAATCCGACAGCGGCGTGCGGCGGGTTTAGAGACCGTGTTTCTGGCTCCCGCTTCTGTCCAGCCAGTAGCGTGGGGAAGACGGCCGAGCCCGTTAATTCAGACCAGTGATTTTCTCACCGCGGGGCCATCTTGGACGGATGTCTGCGTGATGGCCTTACTCAGCAACGACTCTGTCTCGCTTTCATTTTCCTCGGGTCAGGGGGCCCATAAATTTGCCACAGCGCAAAGGCGGCAGGCGAGGATGGGCACCCATGGAGCGGCAGTGGGTTTGAACCACCCCCAGACCACCGCACCGCCACGCGGCAGTCTGCTGCGTTCAGCACCGTTGCCGCAAGCTTGGCTCGGCGTCAGCGTGTGCGGAAAAGGCCAGGAAGAGTGGAAATGTGCCCTGGGCTAGACGGGGGAGTGTCCAGGGGGCTGGGCTCCATCACCAATGCCTTTCATCAGTTTGGTGCTTGACTCCACCAGAAGGTATGTTCAGAAATACCCCTGTATTTAAAGCAGCCTTTTCCCATTTTTTTTCCACCCAGTTACAATGGCTGTTTGCCTCGCGGGCCGTGATTAACTGGGTGACGTGGTCATTTTAAATCACTAACACTGGCCCCTTTTAACCCCTGAGGACGGCCCTCTACCCAGAATCCACCACTGGAAACCTAGACCGTGCCTTTCGCGTTTATGGGTTACGTGTAAACTTTAGGAATGCGGGTATTCCAGAATCAGGGAAGGGGGAATGTAATAAAAATGACGACAGTGAAATGGCTCATATTTCCATTTCTGCGTGCCCATCTTGCTGGGTGGGGGGGGGGGGTGTCAGATGATTGATGTGACAAAGGACTTGAACCTCTCGTTAAGGACGGGCCCACGGACAAAAGGCTGTCATTAGCATCCAAAGTATAAAGCATCAGAGCAGCAACAATCCTGGTTGTTCTCTGTTCCAGCCCCTGTCGTTAACAGAATTCTCTTTAATTAATCATACACCCCTCCTTCTTCTTTCTGCACAAAGAGGTTTTTTTCGTCCGCTGTCATCTTTCTCTCGGAAAACCGCCTCTGATCATGTCTTGTATGTTATATCTTAGCCTTATTGTGGCTTAACTTTACTGTCAGCAAATTTTACTGGCAGTGTCGCCTCTGAGACCTGTGGACTGCTATGAAGCTTTGGGCCGTAGTTGAGGTCGCCCTTAATAATGCGCCTGGCTTTATGTCCGGAAGCTAGGGTTACTTGCTCTGGGATCGGGGCGGGGGCAGGCTCCTTCTGTTCCCCGAACCCTAGCGTGGGTCTGGAGAAACCATCTCTAGGTTTTGCAGGAACTGCTGGAAAAAGGCAGGTGCCTAAGAAGGAGAGGATGTCTGAAGGACTGCTGGTGTTCCACTTCTAAGAGGTGCCCTCCCGCCCTGTGTGACCGCAGCGATGGCTTCCTGTCTGTGCTGGTCCATGTGATGTCAAGGCAAGGTGCAGATCATCTGGGAGCGCCGACGGAGCCCCGGTCATGAACAGATGGTCATAGGTGCAAATCCCAGAAAGGACTATGCTTGAGAAAAGACGCATAATCACAACATCTGACATTTAACGTGTCAGAAGCACGTTAGTTTATTTCTTCTCCAGAACACCTTCACGTCTCTAGGCAGGGAAATGGGTCGGTCCAGCTTGTCGAATGGTCCAGTTGTGAACTTAACTGAGAGAGGTTGGGCCGTGTGGCTCAGCCCATGGCGGGGGGGGTGGGGGCAGACTTGCCTGGTGAGTTAGCGCAGCTGGTGGATTAATGGGCGCACTGGGAGTACTGGCAGCGGGGCCTCGCTGCATCGCTGCCAGCCTAAACAAACCGCGTGATAAACGTTTCAATCAAGGCAAGGAGTGGGGGGACATTTTTAAAAATTCCCATATTATCTTGGCCCAGCGAAGGAGGGAGGGCAATAGCAGCAGCAACCCGCACTTTGGACCCCCATCCGGTCCATGGCGCGGTGACTCAGCCGCCGGCAAAAATCGAGATGGACGAACAAGGGGGGTGGGGGGCAAAGCGGGGCGAGTGAGCTGCACAGGAATGATTGGAAGCGGGCGCGGAGCCCAGCGTGGTCAGGAAATCCACCCAAAGAGGTGGGGGTGCCCTCCCCCCACCCGGGACAACTCAAAGGTTAGGTTTGCGCGTGATACATCAAAGCCTATAGGGGGTCTGCATTATATGACACCCCACCTTACGAGACACCCTACGTTACGTGGATTACGTGAAACCAAACCGAACATAAAAAAGCACGAACTCTTTGGCCGAATGAAGCGCTGTCTGCAGCACGCAGACATCAATCCCCACCGTTTAATTCTTTGCGGTTCTAAATTTTCAGCATGCAGCGTCAGGGCGATCGATCGCCTACGAAGCGCGAGGAGAGTCAAAGGGCGCCTGATTAACGAGTGCTAATTACAAATCTCCGGGAGCGGACCGGGCTGATGGAGCAGGACTGGTGGGCAAATTACAGACTGCACGCCAACCAAAGAGAAGCCTGCTCTTTAATCTGAATAAGTAACTGGGACTACAATTAAAAATTAAACCGCCGGGGGGCAGGGGGGGGGGCCACTGTCTTGAATGTGGGTAACACACCAATTACAGTGAGATAAAACCATACCATACCAACTGGAACAGGAAGATGCCGTTTGTGCAATTAGAACACAGTAGTAACAACTTTTATTACATCTGGTTCCCACGCATGAGGTCTGAGGTTTATTAGTGGGGGAAGGAGATTGAAGGAAGGAAAGAGAGCTGGAAAAATGTTTAGGAATACGCCGGGTGTCATGTTTAGAAGCGGCAGTCAGTCCTTCCTTGCAGGATTCTGTTTCCTTATTGACTGTAAGTTCCTGCTAGAGCAGAAACCTGGTAAAATGCAGAGCGCTTGGGTGTCATTCACCCACGCGGCTTCTCTTCTGCCGCAAGGACATCGCCGGGGCCCCCAGACCCAGGGGGGCGCAGTCGGCCCAATTGCGAAACGGGGCCGGCCGGTCGGGAGAAGGTACCTCGACCTTGGCCACCTTTGCAGTGTTTCAGAACGTTCTGCCACGAGGAAAAAAGTACAGAAGTGAATGTGCCTTCACCATGCCACATGCCACAGCAGTCTTGTCATTTCGGCAAGACAGTCAAAAACGCTTCTGTCCGACCCCCCCACCCCCCCCCGTATTAATTTGCAATGAGCTTTGCGCCTGGATAGTCAGCTTCTTTCTCCCACCCTCACAACTGAATTGTGTGTCATGCATCGACACCCATCCGAGACTGAGCGCGCTGCTCCCGTGCCGCTGCTCCAGTGCCGCTGCTCCCGTGCCGCTGCTCCCGTGACGCTGCTCCCGTGCAGCCTCTGCGCTTTCCGGCTAGCTGCATGAGAGAAAGCAGGCCGCACGCCTGCGACCGCAATGGACTGAGCAGACCCGTCGGAGGTTTGTGCTGCAGTTCCAGCTGCTCGCAAGGCGCACATGAGCGAGAGTTTTTCACCGGATCCCGGTCCCATTGCGGCCCCAGCCAGCTGACCTAATATGGCCTGATTCGAAAAAAATGTTAAATATTTATTTTTTATTCTAGTAGTTTTTTGGACTCATTCATTTGAAGAGATTGAAACAGCATGTTTAAACTGTTCAATTTGTATGGAAGATTTATTTATATACAGCCATGTTTTTTTTGCTAAGCTTTTACAAGAATTTTGTTATGCTATTGAACGTGAAAAGAGTTTCCGACAGGGGGTTTAGGGATGTAAATTGATGGCCATCTGGGCCCCTTACCTATTACACTGAGGTCAGCGCAAATAAGACTCATTGTCAGAAATAGTCTCACTTAGGTGTAGAAACCAGTTTGGCCTAGAGAGTTTTAGAAGTGCTTGTTTACGCATAGAATGCTTCCCACAGTTCCAGAAAGTCCCCGTCTTCTGCTAATAAGTCCGTTACTGGAAACAGAACCCCTGGGTGTGGAACTGGGCTCCAGCAGTAACCAGATCTTTCAGGACAGGAGAAGTGTGAGGCTTCTTTCCTGGTGGAGACAAAAGAGAGTGAGGGATCCTCCCAGCGTGGAGATACCTAACAGAACCGGGCTTGTGTGAGGTCCCGTCTCCTCCGAGATCTTATTCAAACACATTCTGGCAGGATTTCCTGTACAAAGTTCCTCCTCTCTGTTTCTTTAAGCAATTGGTCAGCCATTCAATACCCTTTTCCCCATTTTTTCCATTCTCTCGTATTATCGGCCTCCGAGCGCAGCGTATTTGACTCTGACATTATTTAATTTGCAGATTATGGGTGCTTTATTCTGGTTGCTGGTGTGGTTTTTGTAAGGGCCACGTTTTGGCCCCGAGAAGGGCTGTATGGCTCTTTTCTTTGCCTTGAAGACCTATAGATGGCACAAATGAGGCTTTGAAACACCGCAGTGGGTGGGATTACCAGTGTGTGGTTTAAACCATCCTGTCATCCATCTTCCATCCACTTATTTAGCACTCGGTCACGGGGGGGCTGGAGCCAATCCCAGGCAGCATAGGGTAAAAGGCGGGGGACACCTCAGGTGGAATGCCACTTGGTTTTAACCAATGGGAGTCAGTGAGCTAACCAATGAAACATGGGATAGCTATTAATTGACAGAACATCCAACCAATTGCTGTTTGCTGGTTGGTGATTGACAGTATGTTTAAGCAATTGCTTATTAAAGCCCTTTTTGGATCTTTTTAGAGTTCTTGTTAAGTGCCTTACTGATGGGTACCACAGCTGATAATCTGTAATAACCCTCTAAACCACAGCGAATCTCAAACAGCAAACATCAGCGAGTGTGACCTAACCTGTGTTCCTGTGCGCATTGGTGCTGAACCCGGTCACACTCATTGACATGCCAGGGGCAGAACACAGATTGCCCTAGACATCAGAGAGCTGCTGACATTTTGGACATAATTCACCGCTCAATTTGGAGAAGCCTATTAATTCATGTCAGATTAATGAGTTTTCCTGTATGCCTGGGCATTAACTGCTATGGCCACAGCCAGCACTGAAAAAGGCCCCTATTTCGTAAAGGGAAAATAACTCAACTAAGCAATATATTAACATGAACAACAGATGTGTTGACTATATTTAGCTCACCTCTTACTGTAGGCTGGCCTTATTTCAGCTTATTCCATTGGTTTGCTTCTTGCTTCATCTGAAAGTACATTTATGCATTTTGTTACCAATGTTTTAGATGTTTGCATAGCTGGAAGCTTCAATAACGTCTAAGGAGAATGAAGAAAAAGGCCCAATAGTGTCACTTCTTGTGCGACTGCCTTCTTGGGCATCCTCCGTTCGCTTTTTCTCGAAACACGCACACTGGTCACCGTTACGGGCTACTGGATGTGAAATACTCATTTTTCATTTTAAATACACTCTGCTCCAGTTCTTGTCACTCATGGAGACAACGAACATTTGGGTTCTTCACCATGAACCCCTTAGTGTCCTGGTGTCGATCTGTGATGCTCATCTCATCGACACATTCTGTGTCTTTGCCTGAGGAGATGTAGACGGCTACCTGCCTTCTTCTCGCTAAGATCGGCTGGAGCCTCCGTTCTCGTTCGACCCACCAAGGTCGTTCATCTGGGAAATATGAACCTGAAGGAATATTAAGCTTTCTGTGTGAACATGGACCTTCTATGCCGGTGAAAACATCCTCGACGTACGTTTACTTTGCGGCAAATAAAAAAACGGAAATGCGTGATGAGCAGATATTTGGAGACGCACTTTCATGGGCAGCTGTAAAGATGCAGGACAGATTTTCTGCATTAAATGACCAGACTGTCACTGTAAATCTTACTGGTGCCCCATTTCAATTTAAAAGTCCTAAATTTTCTGTCTGGTAGCAGACGCCATCCTCATGGTCTGCAAATCGATTCTTTACGGCCAAACGTGTACAGCTCAAAAGATTTAAGATCGCAGTGCGTGTGAATCATTTCACTGGGCCCCACTCTAACATTGCTTTTCTGAACATTGCATCACTGCTGAATAGTGGGGGCAGCCTGACCAGTCTGTGAGGGGAGGTGAGCTTTCAGATTTCGATGTGCAATGGGATTCAACAGCCCATTTTGGTTTATTTAGGGTCCATGGTTGCAGGGTGTGTGAACTGCAGCTGTTTTCTTGTATTTTGGCCGTATTTTTTATTTTTCTTTAATGGCAGGAGAACCTGGCCGATACGGCAGTTGAAACACGGAATTATGGTTTTCCCTCAAAGCCAATTACCCAGAAATGTGCACTATGCGAACTCTAAGCGAATGCAGCTAAAAATAGGCTGACACAGGCGGCGGTAGAGCGGGAGTCGGCGTTCGCTTCATTAGCCACCCACCGCCATGCCTGTTTTCCCCGCGCGTCGATGAGGCCCCCGTTCGCGGGAATGCTAAGTGTGCCGTTTCCCGGGGACCGTGCCTTTCCTGCTTTGGCCCTCAGCTGGGAAGGGGTGAGAATGTTTGTGCGACGTCTGTGCGTGCCGCCACTTTCCTGGGTCATTAGTCCGGGAACATGGGGCATGTTTACCTTCTGAAAGCAACGCCTGTGGACGTGTAAATAGCTGCTAATCATTTAGCATTCCAGCTACGTTGTTTTTTTTGTGTTTTTAACACAGACTGGATATTTGCGCTCAGCATATAGACTTTCGCCTGATGGATGTCCACTCACCAAAAAGTCTGTATGCTGAGCTTCTTATTGTGCTTTTATGCTCTTTTCTGCCTAGCAACCAGCACCTCTGTGGGTAAGGCATTCTTAGGGTCACATGACCGGTGAGCCTTCTGTACCACTATACCCTTGAGTCTCCTGTACAGCAATCCCACAAAGCATCATAGCTTCCTAATGATTATCCAGTACAGGTTTGGGGGGGATAGAGCCTGGATCGGATCACCAGGGGTGACTTTGTCTCTTTGGACTGTGGGAGGAGACCTGAGTCTGTGGAGGAATCCCACCTGGCGTGGGAGGGAGACGCAGAGTGGAGGTGGCATTTGAAAGCCCAAAGCTCAGAGGTGTCAGGCAGCAGCGCTAACCGCACAAGGTGTCACATGCCCTTGTAAATCTAATTTTGGTTTTGGCCCGGACCCGTTTCCTGTGTGTCTTCTTGGACCGGAGAGTGGGTGGGCTGGGAATCGACTGTGGAAATGCCCAGATTTGGGTACTGATGACAGCATCGGAGCAGGGCTTCACCCCCCCCCCCCACCACACCCTCAAAATCCCTCCGAGCGGGCAAGCAGCACAGCCCAGCCCTTAAGGACATGAACCCGTGACCCAGCTGCTGTTGTAGCCTCAAGCGGAATCTGTTTTATGCTGTTTGAAATTAAGGTCACAAAAGCAACTAAATGCAAAAATCGCCACTGTAGTGTAGGTTTGTTACAGGGTTGTTGCAGCATAAAAACTGCCCCGGGTCTCAGTGCATGATGGGAGAACACAGCAGTGCATGATGGGAGAACACAGCAAGGACATGGGGAGTGATGGGTGGGGGGGGTTGATTTGATGTATGTGATGCGGTTCTCAATGCCGTTCGCTGGCTGCGTGCATTCAGGTTGGGACCGGAGGCAGATACAGACCCCCCCTCACTCACTGCTGCCCTCCTGCTGTGCCCACCTTCCTGTGGAGCCACCCCCCCAGGCCCTGCCGGTCGCAGCGTGATGGCAGGCGAGACAGGAGGCCTTTGAAGTCGGGCAGGCCTGCACCCGGGGCTGACGGCTCATTACTCCAAAGCTGTGCATAGCACCCAACTCCGCCCCCACCCCCCCCCTCAATCGCCATCAAGCTTTGGTTTGTGCCTGACACCATTACGAAGATCCTGTGTCAGTGTGTGGTTGTATCAGAGTGACACTCATCTCCCCAGGTTAAAGACAGGTTAATGAATTCCCAGGCGGGCTTGATGCCCTCTCATATCAACGCAGTAGGTCCCAATTACCTCCCAAAGTTTACACCACCCCCCTCTAGGGAAGCAAGCTCCCCCCACTGCCCCCCACGGGCCTGTCTCTGCCTTGACAGCCCTTACCCCCCCCCCCCCACACACTAATCAACGCACATCGTCTGTGACATTCACACCCACGCGTCATGGCGACGATCTGTAGTGGCCCGTTTTCCTGAGTAAGTTTTCCTGCGTTAGAGATTCGGGGACACCCTGCTAATGAGCTGAGATGATGTACAGAGGGGAGAAGTCTTCTGGGCATCCCTGTGTGTGTGTGTGTGTGTGTGTGTGCGCGTGCATGTATCTGTACATGTGTCAAACAGAGAGAGAGCAAGAGAGAGAGAGAGAGTGTCCTTATGCCAGTTGATTGCGGTGAATGCCCACACAGCCGTTAGGGATGCATTCCCACACTGCTTAAGGTTCTCCACCTCGTAGTGATGGGACACCACGTATTTAAGGTTCTCCACCTCGTAGTGATGGGACACCACGCCTTTCTGCATCAAACCTACAAGAGCAGGTGCTCTAACGGATGTGTTAGCATTTGTAGCATAGTCACTGAGAGCCCCCTGCAGGAATACCCGAGACTGCAAAGAAGACCTCCCTGTGTATATGCTGTTACATTGTGGCCGCCTGCAGCCATCCAGACCATAAAGGATAGTAAAGGTCCTGGATGGAGCAATATTACTGCCAAGGTGCCCCGTTCCCGTATGGTGGGAACCTGACAAACTGTCTGTAGCCTATTTGCGGAATGGCGCACGCAGGTGCGAGCTAATAAACGTACAAGACAGATTTGCTGGTGTATTGGAGCCTTAGGTGAAGTCATCTGTTACTGTGGTAACGCTCTGCCCACCGGAGAGGCCCTTAACCACTTCTGAGGTATCGTCCCATGTAGACCGATGCCTCATAATTTGATTTTTGAATATGATTATGCTTTCAGTCTCATCTCAAACCCAACGTGCATCAACCTCTGAAGTCTGTGCTTGGATTTGGAAATAAAGTTGTTTAAAGACTGAGAGCCTGTGTCTTCGTGGTCTGTCATTCTGGAAGGCATTGGGGGGGGCTGTCAAATTACTATGATGCAATGTCTCACTGGTCATTGTGTGAAGTGATGTCATGTGGTCAGTAAGTGACCCAATGACACGTGTGATGTCATCAGGTTAGCGCAATAAATTTGATGCTGATATTATCTCATCTGGTTATTTCACTAGTGTTACAGCAATGTGTCACCTGGTCATCTGATTAGTATGATTAGTGTCTAGTGGGATGACACTGCATGATGTCACCTGGGTATCTGACACTGGGTCATTATATCATCTGTGCTGCTTGGGGACATTTTGTGACATCAGACAGCCATTTGATGGCACCCCATGCCTCTTTGCTCTGATATGGCTTTCCAATCCGTTTCTCAACATGAATCTGCACAGCATAATATTTCCCTCGTATCCTCGTAAGATCCTCTGAGGATTTGGATACTGCGTGATGATCACTACTTCGTGGTGGATTGACGTATTAACAGAATATGACAAGTTAACTATTTTTAACGTAAAGCAAGAGGTGCCGGGTCTACTATATCAATACAGCCATAACAAATACTTAGGAAGGCTAAACAAAGAATAAAAAAGCTCCAGAACTTTCCAGCAAACTTTGGAGTTTCTCTATGCGCAGGTATATACTTTTGGGATGCATGTGAGGCAGCATGTGTATGCAATAGTCTATTTACAGACACTCCGGATTAAAAACATCCAACTTACAGACAACTCCTACTTACGAACGGACGGCCATAAAGCCTATTGTATTAAAAAATTTGGGTGAAATACAATGGGCTGTAATAAGGTACACACGCATTACTTTGTGACACTCGTGAAAATATTGCATGGCTTCTGCGGTACATCGGCTCAAGATACAGTACAGTACAGTAAATAAACAATAATTATTATTGTTATTATGCAGAGTATTACTGACCGTCTTATCTACAAATTCGACTAAAAGACAGACTTAGGAGACCTCGTCCGTAAGCTGGGGGCTGCTCTACTTGTGTTCTGATGTCACTGGTGTGGAGAATCTTGCCCGGTGCTGTAAAAGGACCTTCACGCCAGGCGCAGAAAGCAGCCTCCCGCTTCTCTAGCTGTCATTCGTGTTTCCCTCAAGCGCCACAGTTCACGGGCAGCCACTTATTCTGAGGTCGACGCCCCCCAACCACAGCTGCTAATTTAGTGAAAAGTGTGGCCACGCCTCCTGGGTTCCAAAGACGGGGCGGGGGGGCGGGGCTCACACATAACCTGGGCTGTGCTGGGAGTTCTAAGGTTCCTGCCTTTGAGAACTCTGAAATTGGCAATTGGCCCAGTGCAGTGATGTTCGGGTTTTTTGAGACGGTCCCTCCGCTGATGAGTCGCGGCTTGAGGGGAGCACGTGGCCATTTTGATACATAGCCAGCGTGCCCCGCGAATCCAAACATACACAGGATACAAAGAAAGAACTTCCTAGTGGAGCGAAATGTGAGATCCCAGCCTTTTATCCAAGGTGAGCACAGCTGGTGAGGACAGATCACGGTGCTGAACGGCCGCCTGCACTTAGCTGACGTTGTACTTTTTGAGGTATGGCTGCATACGGCGCCGATTTCATTTGCAGGTAACACTTCTTTGGGTTTGGCCCAGGAAGGGCCCAAATTAGCATGTGGCGGCCACGCAGGTGCCGGCCTAGAGAAAGAACCTAGGCCTGGCCGGATTTGGGTCCCTGTTGACTCGTTACGTTTACAAACGTAAAGTCCCAGAAGCAGGAAGGAAATGTATTTCAGCGAATCTGGGGAACGCGGACACCGCCATGACACACGCGACCCCTCATTAGTCACGGCGCACGGCAGCCTGCGTTTCTGGAGGAGAAGCTGTCAGAGGGCAGGGGGCTAGTGAGGCAGCTGTTGCCTAAGATCCTGTCCCTGAGTCCCCCGGGGGGGCCCACCTGTCCCGCACCCATTAACGAAGGTGCAGCTGGACGTGACAGCTGGAGCTGATCCAGAGTCAGGGGCGAGAATGTTTCCACGTATAAAGGAGGTCAGTGATATGGCCATGATGTCGTGAGTCGTAAGCAGGACGGTGCCCATGCAGGACTTACCTGTGTAAACGGAAGCTTTTCGGGGTTGGGTCTTGTTATCCCCCTTCTGCTGAGAGACGGCTACCCTGCGGTGTTTGGCGAGAGGCGGAACCTGGCGCCGTTGTGGGGAGCTGGTCGAGCGCTGTCCCGGGCACAAGGGAGATTGAGGTCACTGTCACTGTTCCTCTGCTGTGTCTCTGTGTGTTTGTTTAACTGCGGGCCTTATCTCGCTCGCCTGTTTAACGCGTCGCGGTGGCCAATCGGAAAGATCCGGCGCAGTGCGCGTTCGAACAGCGGGACTGGGAGAGGCAGAAGCGAAGGGGGCTGTTAGCGCTCTTTTATTCCCCCCATTCTGATCTGTTCGGCTCATTCTGAGTCTCGGTTTAATGAGAAATGGCCGTGTAGAAGGATGATTCACACAGCCTTTCTACAAAAGATGTCCCATGACACATTACCGATGCTCTCGGAATCCATGCCGAAGTGAAACTTCAGCGGACGAGCAAAATGATGCGTCACAGGCTCGGTGCAGGTTCTGCGGTCGCTGTGAAATAGGACGTCTTTATGGACGCCGACCACAAAGCAGCTGGGGTCTGCTCACCTGCCGCACCCAACCACCCCCCCGCCCCCGCCAGCTGAAGGGGTCAGCTTCTCCTCCATCCCAGGGGTGGGAAACCCAATCTCTCTCTCATTTCTGTTCGCTGGGCCGCTTGATGGTGTGATCCTCTCTCTCCTACGGGAAGTGCACGCTGATGCCTGTGACTTATGGCCATTATGAGTCACAGAGCGAGAGGCAATATAAAGTAAATTCTGCATTCCTGGAATAACGCTGCACGCGGTGTGACGTCTCAGGTTACACATGCCCTGCTTCCTGGAGGGACCTTCTAGCGATTGCTGTGCCGGGGGGGCTGTGTATAGGTCCTCCCCCCCTCGCTGAGTGACACTATGCTACTGTCACGACAGAAGAGTTTCAGCAAAAATGAAATTGGTGCTGTTTTCTGGGGACTAGGTAGCGGTAGCCGCTAATACTGCTATTAGTTTACCTGACGATATAAACGTATGACCCAAATACAAATAAACTTCAATCAATTCATTACTCAGAAGTTGCAGTAGTACAGTATCTATGTTAGGTTTTGGGCGATGGAAACGTTTTCCATGCTTTACTAATCACTGTTCTCCCTCAGAGAAGATGTTGTGCTGGGCTTGTGTCTTAGGCTTAATTGCTGGACATGGGGCTTCGTACTCAAGCCTGCGAACGTGAGCTCACCTCTGTCGACAGCTGTAAGACCCCCCAAAGCTGGGGGTTCATGGCTAATTAGTGGGTTTCCTATGGCAATCGTAGTGGATGATGGTGTTTTCACTGGAAGCAAATTGTCGTTTTGGACAGTGGGATGACAAGAGTTATACACGGTATAAAGAGTGAGGTAAATGTCAGCTGATTAGAGTGGTTATAAATTATCCGTTCATCCATTTCCGATATGTCTTCGATTTGGGCTGCAAGTCTGTATCCCTGCCGGGTTGTCAGTCTGTCACACACAGAGATTTACACATACACGCAAACAATAAACACACAAAAAAGCCATTAGAGCTTAATTCAGCATTTTAAGACACCCAATTTCAGTAGGACCCGTATCATATTCTGGAATCTTATAAATGTTTCATTTCAGTTTGCTTTCAGTACAGTGTATGCAGATAGGAAGCACAAACAGTGAGAGGAACTTAACAAATTAACTAAAAAATAACAAAAATGTCCCAAACTACGTGAGAAGGCTAAAAGAGAAAAGTAACTCCTTTGTGTTTCCGCGGAGATCCATGTGAGTGTCCGGAGGGTTCCGCACACACGCGGTGTCCGCTGCGTATCTCACTCTCACCTGTGCCCACGCGTGTCAGACCGACTGATGGTGAGGGAGTGAGACGGCACCCCCATCGTGTCCCTTAGCGGGGCGCCAGCGTGTGGGCATGCGGGCAGCTGGCGGGGGGGAGGGCGACTGTACACGTGCTCGTGTGAGAGTGCAGACCCCGGGGGAGTCAAAGGCCGAACTCCAGCGCAAGCGGGCGGCGTCCTGTGGAATGCCCCCCCCCCCCCCCCCCCCCCCCCGACAGTCAGGGGAGGGACCCCCGTGGCCAGGGCGGTCAGGGACAGAACATCCTTAGAAAATGTCTCATAAAGCACCACGAGACAGAGCCCCCCACCCCGGCGCTGCTGAGCCCTGTTTTGCCAATCGCAGCTGTCCATAATTTTCACCTCTGCGAGTCCATGCAATTTTCGACATCCTCACGGATGAACAGCCAGCTTGCACTTTCCAGAAGGAAGCTAGCCAGGTATTTAACGGCCCTTAATTATTCAGCGGCTGGATTGCGTGCTGTTCTCGCATCCATCTGGTCCTCCTGCGCTGTTTCAGTCCTCAGAAAAGCTGCTTCACTACCTCCCCCAACAACCAAGAGGGAGACCGAACTCAAAATACACCTGCCCTGTCAGGCGCTGCTCAGCGTGTCCTGCAGGAAGGACACCGCTAACGGGCACGTAAAGCTCCCAGGACCAGCTGAAGGGTTGTCAGTTGACTCTTAAAGTCACGTGGCCGCATTTTTCCACGGCGCAGCAAACGGGAGCTCGGCTAGGATCGTGCAAAGAAAACGAAATCTGCAGTCATTTAGGCAGACTAATGGGGCAAAATGATGACTGATGATCTCAAATTAACGTAGATGCTTTGGTAAACTGATTGTTTTGCATAGTTAGCATGTTCTGTTTTATGCCCGTGAACAGGAGTTTTGCCGTGTACACGTCCTGTGAAAGTTCAATCTGCCGCATGTTCTCTTGCTGAGTGCTCCTACAGTACCTCATTTCTACCTCATTTCCACCGTGACTAATTACCGCAGCGCGCTCAGCATGCCAGCAGACCGACATTTTCGGTCATGTCCGGCGGGAGTCTGCCGACTGCATAGCCAATGAATGGACAGATGACGCTGACCGCCGTTGACATGTGACACACATGACCGCGAGAGAGTTCCGGTTCCTCTGGGTGGCTGGGCTTTAGCTTATCTGTCATTCAGTGCTCTTCATCTCATTGATTTTCACTCTCTTTTGCTTCTTAACACATAGCCCCCCCACTCCCCCCATCCTCAAGAGGCTTGCAGCCGTCTTTTATTTACCCACAATCCATGACTGTCCGTGGTCCAGCAGTCCACCAAAGGATGCTCCTCAGCATCATGCCAATGGTCGAATCGGTGACCATGCAGGTTTAACTTGGATGTTGCCTGGCAACAGAGACTCCCATACTTCCTGTGTCCAATCGATAGGCCGTTACCACAAAGCCTACTGGGAAGAATTCAGAAGGGAGATGATGAAAGAGTCAGGTCTGTCTGTCTCTTTCGCAGGTAACAGTTTGTGAGCTCTGCTCTCCTGTGTGGCGTGGTCGGCTCTAAACCATAGCTTTGCTGTGGTTCTTCTCTCAACTTCCTACATTAGGTTGGAATTCTGGTTCTTTTGTAGGGCCAAGGAGCTGTACAGGTCAACAAAGGATAGCAGCTTCACATCCCTGGATATTCATAGCTGCGTATAAGCAAGGGGTTTAGGCTTGAATACTCTAGGAGTGTCAGAACTACAGAGACACTGCCAAGTGACTGAACACTTCAGTGTTTTTCTGTCCCCTCTCATCAGTGCAGCATCACCATGGCTGTGTGTATCTGACGCATGTCTACAAATCCCAGCTAAGACAGACCTCTGGTGGCTTCCATTAATTCATCCTCCATTTACGTTCATCCTGCGATATTTAATTTCCTGTTATTATGCGAGCGCCGTTCCCTCGCTGCAGGCGAGACCTCTCCTCTATGTAATTTAAAACAGCTTACTGACAGTTCAGGAGAACAGCTGAACATGAAAGGTGCTGGTCTAATGCTGGCCTTTCAGAAATCTCCGGGCCTGTTTTTTTGTCGACTTTGGGCTGGCGGTCAGCAGTCAATCCATCTTTGCCCTGGACACTTGACTGAGAATGAGATTAACCTCTCCTGCATTCTACAGTAATGCATTTACTGGGGGGGGGGGGGGGGGGGGGGGGTTGCTTAAAGGGGTAGCAACACTTTGTACCTTAAACATCAATGATTTTTTTTTTGGACATGGAATGCTTTTCCAGTGCATGAAAAATCTGAACTTGAGCAACCCTGCTTTAGGAATATTCAGTGGAACATAGCCTGCCTACCTTTGGCCTCTTCTTCCACACCCATACAGTAATGCATCATTAGTCCAGAAGCACAGGGTTTTCCCACTTCACTTCCCCTGCCTCACTTTCCCTGCCTCAGTTCCCCCACCTCACTTTCCCTGCCTCACTTTCCCTGCCTCACTTTCCCCACCTCACTTTCCCCATCTCATTTGCCTCACCTCACTTTCCTGCTTCATTTCCTCTGACTCACTTTTCCCGCCTCACTTTCCCAGTCTCACTTCTCCCGCCTCACTTTTCCTGCTTCACTTTCCCCACCTCCCTTCCCTCCCCCCCCCCCACCCCGATGTGCCCTATATATGCCTTTCTGTGAAACGCAGAGGGTTTGTTGACTGTAGAACAAAAAAGGTCGACTTGACTAGGAAAACTGTTTTGTGCAGCCACCTTGCGTTGTGTCTTTGTATCTTTTTTGCGTTTTATGTGGTATGTAGCCCATCAACTAATCACTGCGTAAATGTAGTATGTGACATATATTGTCTAGTCCATGCGTAAATGTTGTATGTGACATATATTGTCTAGTCCATGCGTAAATGTTAGTATGCCGCGGTATATTGTTTAGTAAATGTGTAAATGTAGCACCATGTTGCTCCGGGAGAGGATTTTCCATCCTGGATGAATACATGTATATTGATGGGCTAACAATGAAGATCTCTTGAATCTTGAGAACCTTCCATCAGTGACACATTGCTGTCACTTTAACACGTCTTGCCTTGACAGGATCCGAGTTGGCTTGTCCGATACCACCCTGTTTTAAGGCTCGTCTTCCACTCTGTCGATTTACATTTCTATGTAGGCCAGCAAGGACAGTACAATGTTATGCAAATGAAAGGGTTCCTCTGTAATTCCGGCCAATGAACGTCAACGCCGTGTAACACATGCCCTGCAGTGCAGCCTGAGAGGGGGGCAGTGTGGGAGGGGCTGCTGTTTTAAGCCCCAGCTGTCGCGCCCCCCCCTTCTCTCTGGATCCAACGCGCTGGCGGATGTGTCCTTTCGCCGTCAGCGCGCATTATAAAGCCCGCGATCCCTGCCAGTTTGGTCGGACCTCATTCCTGTTTATCTGTGAATATTCGGCACTGAGACATCAGAATGACATTAGGGGTTTGATGTAATTCAACAAAAAAACGTATTTTTAAGTATATGGCCTTATTATAAATGACCTGTCCTGTCACAGACTTTGGAACATAGCAGATAGGCAGAGCTGGGCGATGGAGTAGACAGTAAGAAAAAGGGGATTGTAAATGTTAGGTTGCTGGCTTGAATGCGAGGTGCAGATATAGTACTATTCAGTGAAATACTTGGGGTGAAATGCACCAGTATCCTCTGCGGATATACAGTATGGATGAAGTAAAACCGTTGCTTTGTGCCATTGCTGTCAAAGCAACTTAAAAACGTGAAAGCAGAAGATACTGCATAAGAAAAGGAGAAGCGGCCACAGCGCGGAGACAGCTGCCGTATGATTAATTCATTTTGCATCCCATTATCACCTGAAAACAGAAAATGAGGTGCGCCACTGTGTGGTGGGAGGTGGTATGTGCAGTTTAGTGCCATTACTTGGATACCTGGGTGAAAATCACCCGGTCAAAACAGTGTTGATTAGGGCTTGTGTATCTGTCAGAGGACATTGCAACAGTCGTTATCTCCTCAGTGGCTGGTTAGCAATTAAAGTCAAATCCCTGCCTGTCATTAGGTCCCTGAGAGTGGGGGAGGGGGTGCTTTGGGCAATTTGTAGTCTGATCTTTGGCAGTGACTCAAGGTGAACTTGACATGTGACAGTTCCTTCTCTATGTCTGATTTGGCGGTACTTGACATTAGGAAGCTACACGGCCTGAAAATGAGAAGCAATTAGGCATCCATCCCTATATAGGCACTACACCTCCCCTTACGACGACAGGTTTTTCATCTTATTTAGTTCTGCTGGGTATTTTCTGAAGCCAGAAAATCATTTTAGCACTAAGTGAGCACCAGTAGCTTCTGGCTGATCCTGAATCAGTGCATCAGCTGGGCTGTACTGAGATATACTGTAGAAGGAAGTCAACATCCCCTCCACCTTCTCGCCAGAGAAAAAAATACATAAGCAACAGGTCGCTGTCATTGCAAATGGCATCAGCACTAAAATTTGCAGTAGCTAGTTGCTGCGGTTGGTACCAAATATTGACATTTGTTAAAGAGCAGGAACTAATGGATTAATATTGTCAGTGGTTTTTTTTTTGTGTGTGAATGATAGTATTTCATGAGGCCATATTCTTGGCAAATGCCCCTTCCTGAATCCAGTCAACAGATGTTTTAAATGCTGTGTCCATTGTTTTATTTTTTTTAACCCAATAAAAATGCTCTGCTCTCGCCGTTTCCTCCCCCACGTTCTCTCCGGCATAGTCCGGCCGGCGTAAATGGAACCGTGCGCTCGATTGCCTGCAATCGCGTTTAATATTATGGCTGATTGTAGATAATCAACTCTGAGCAGTCAGGCGCGCCACTTCCAGAAAAGCCACGGCGAAATAAGCTTCCGAAGGGAGACGGACGCTCGGCAAATCAAAGCAGAAAATGAGATATCAAAAGCTATATCAGCTCTCCGCTTTTATCGATCATTGAAAGCATGCGTCAATAGCGTAATCAAACACTTCATTATGAACAGAAGTTGATGTGTGGCTCTCTTGGCCTTAGCAGAAAGTGGGCAGTCCTGTGTTTATCCAGCTGATCCATATGTGTCATAATAGAAAGAGCGGTGAAATCTTTGAGCCCCTGCTTGACCTCTAGATGACCTTCAGAAGCCTGACCTTTCCTGACTTCCTCGCACATATTGGTTGGCTCCTGTACTCAGAATCAGACAGCTTCATTGCTGAATTAGAGACTTTCCACTGTTGTGTTTGTTTCTATCTATGGGGGCTTGTGGGTAATGTATGCACATTGTTTCGGACAGGCCCTGAGAGGTTCGTCACATGTCACACGCACAGTGCGCAGCGTGGGAGAGGAGGCTCTGTGTGAGAAAATGCACAGAATGGTCTCTCGGTACCGAGAGAGGAATGTTCTGCAGGATCATCGGTGCTTGGTGAGGTAGAAAATAGGGACATTAGGAAGTTGAGCTGCGGCCAATCCTTGTCCAGCTGCTTAGGCACGTTCCAGAACCGGAGGACATAAATGGCGTCTTTCGTGCAGTGTTTGGCATTGAGGCTGAGTGTCAGGCTCAAGGGTATCGGGGAAGAGGGGAGACAGTAAAGAACATCTCCTTTAATTAAAGCCTTAGCATTGGGGCAGTGGGCTTCACTGCTCCTGGGCCACCGCCGGTTTCGAACCCTTGGCCATTGCTTGCTAATATCATGTGATGATGCAGATGTTTGTTGGGTGACAGAATGGTTACAGTGATAAATTTCATGTTAGTTTGTGTCCTGATATAGATGCCATGGAATTTTTTTTCTAACTTTTCTATAGACACTTGTGACAACCACTTTTAATCCACCATTAGCAATTCCAAGCTATTTCGAATTCAACATCTATGCAAAAACAAAAGTTGCGTTTTGGATTGCCACGAACTGGTGTCTTCTCAAGGCTGGTGACCTTTGACCTCATACTGGTTTGGGGGGGTGTGGCGATTCATGTATAGTTCCTTTGAGTGTTGGGGGAATGCGTTGACCTTTGACATTGTGCTGATCATTGACTGTGTGCTTGGGGACCGCGCCGTCGCAGCCTAATGGCCCATACACAGCCGCCTGGTGTCTCAGAGACATTAATGTGAATGGTAAATGCTAGGGTGGAATGGGGAAGTCCAGTAACGAGCGGCTTTAGTGAAGCGCTTAGTTCCTGGCTGGAACGCTAAATTAGGGTAGAGGTCCACTTATTCTGCCTGGGCCACTTTCCTTATTGGAATCGCAAACTCGTATGGCTGTCCACCCATGCTAAAGATGGCAGAAGGCTATAAAAATACTTTTTATGTGAGTTAATAAGCATTTTAATTGGCTGCTGAGTAATTCCGAGGTTCCGGTCGAGTTGGGTTTTCCTCAGTGCCCAGCAATGCATTTCTTGCGATAATTGCAGGTCGTATGTGACTTTAAAGGCGTGAGTGTTTGTGTCGGGCACATTCCAGGGTCGCGGCCCCCGCAGGCCTCTTGGGGCAGGGATTCTTGAGTGCGACTCGCCGTTCTCCGCTTTTCCCCCCCACAACGACGCGCTAGTCGTTTATCTGAAAGTGCCGCATGTCAGATCCCGGAGCAAAAATAACAGCAGGCACGCTGCCAAGACGGATTTTTTTTCTAGCGGTATATTTTAACTACCCCTCCCCCACCGCCCCCTCCCCCGCTGCTGAGCATGTACAATCACACACATGCCGGGACATTTCCTGTACATGGGAAACGAAAATAAGGAAGGCGCCAAGTTATGAGTAGCGGTAATCTCCTTCATAACACTTTACCGGTTTACCTACTGCCCATTTTGTCCGTAGAGGCGAAAAGGGGGCTTTGCACTCCTATAATTCCCACCCCCTTTTAGAAATATGGGAGGAAGCAGGTTTAATGTGTCACTCCCATCACTATTGTTTTGCTAAGACTCGAGCACTCGGCAGTGACTAGTAATGAGGATCAGATTTGACCTGCTGTCCTGGATACTCAGTCTGCAGGGTTCCTGACGGCTGAGTCACCACACAGCGTTTACACCTGTCTGTATAAGGGGGCAGCGTCCGATGCCTGCCAATTTTTCGGGAATGTGTTCCCCGTCGCCGGATCGGTCCGCTCCTCATGCAGGACTCTCCCCCGACCGGCGCCGTGCTCCGATAATAGCCGCGGCCTGTCCCGCATCGCCTTGTCACGATCCCACGCCAGGGAGATAACCAGACGGCCACTTCCGCCCTGATTTTACGCCAGGTCTGCAGTGTCTGCAGTGGCGCTACAGGCCATTGTCACTGGGGTGGGGGTCTGCTTTGCCGCTGCACGTCATCGAAGCCTCATGCGTGTTACATTTTAACACAGCAAATCTTGCAGTATGTGTTGGGCTGAACTGGGACGAAGTGGCGTGACTGGGGCTGAGTGGGCAGAGGCTAGAGGCTGCAGTCCTTCCTTCATTCGCTGTGTGCGGCGTTTGTGTTTCTCAACGCGCCCGTCCGTCCGCTGGGTTATCCGTTCCCCACCCAGGGTTAGGTGAAGCGGTGGGTCTAACCTGGTCATAGTGTACGTGTGTCTGGCCTGTGATGGACTGGTACCCCCGCTAAGCAGATCCCCCGCTTTGTGGCCCATACTGCCAGGAGTAGGCTGTACCACCCGCACCCCCCGTCTGAATAAGCAAGTGTATGGATGGTATGAGATGGTCTATGTTGCTGGCATATCTAATGCTGCAGCTACTGGAACATTGCAGTACATCTGTGACTTCCAATCCAAGCAAGACCAAATATACAAAAATATAAATAAATAACCTGGTTCAAATCTATTTTTCTGTAGAATTTAGATGAAATTTAGACCTGGAACTTCTGCTAAAAGCACGCCACTGTCCCCCCCCCTGACCTGACATGACCCCCGCCGCCCCCATCCTCCCACTATGCGACTACAGATGCGCGTGAGATTTATGGCATAATTAAAAGCATATTAAGCCCTGGTTTTGATTTTTGATTTTTTTTTTTTTAAAAAACTGGAGCCCCCGCAATGGCAGTGAATTTCTGTGATGAGTCGGGCCCCTTTATCTCAGCCACGCGGGACGTCGAGATTAAAGGGCCGCTTTGCCTGTGATCGGCCTGCGTCTTCAGCCGAGCTCCTCGTCCCTGAGGCTCCGCGGCACCGCAGTCCGCGGCTTCGTCTCCAGCTGTCTCCAAAGCCCGACATGCCGCGTTCATAGGCGTAATTCTTTGTGACTCTTCGGTCTCGGTTCCTCTGCTGCGCCGTCACCGTGTCACCGCCCCGCCTCATTGGTGGGTGCCGTGAATCCTGGGCTTCTCGGTTCTTGATGATTCCCGGTGTTCTGGCTTCACGTAGGGGTTTGTTTAAGGTTTCCGTGTTGCGTGCTGCGTACCCGAGAGAACCTATCGGAAATCAGAACCAGATGTATTTATGAAACCTTTGGGGCTCCATACTAGGGATTCACGTGTACATTTGGTCAGTTTCATCGCTTATTGGATCAGAAGGCAATCTTATCCATCCAAGTTTACATTCATCCATCTTCCACAACTACTTATCCAGTACAGGTCACAGTGCGCCTGAAGCCTGTTCCAGAAAGCTCAGACAACATGAACCCCCCCCCCCCCCACACACACACACACACACACACACACATACACACAGAGCCAGGGCTGGGAATCAAACCCACCCTAGAGATGTGAGACTTCTGTAATCCCCTTAAAGTTTTAAGTTTTGCCAAATTAAATGCTGTGTAAATTTGGTTTTCCTTACTTACTAACTATGACTTTATGTTCGGGATTCTGACACAGACGCAAAGCAGAATCTCAGAATCTACAGGTAGCTGTCTACATTGGGGACTGATAGTGAAGTCCCAAGGGAGTATTTTTAACCAAGGAACTACAGACTTGAATCGTTAAAGTGATCTTGTTGTTGTACCCCTGCATGTCATATTTAACATAAATTTGACAAGAGAATTATGTGGAGCTGTTTGAATTAGGTGTAGATGAATGAAGGATGAAAGGCAAGTAACGTGGTCTCAAAATGTCTCCTGACTCCTGAGCATCGGGGTGACGACGGTCTCAGTAAGGAGCAGCGAGTCCTGATGAAACAGGCAGGCATATAAAGACCTCCGTGCCGATCCTGGGTGTCTCACCGTGACGGAGCCGTCAAACCGCTGGCATCTTCACGGTCTGTGCCTTCCCAGGCTTCCGTGAGCTGGGTTACTGAGGCGGCGGAAACTCCCATTCTTCCGGAATCAACAATCGGACTGCGCTTTCTATGGGCTTTTGCAAGCCCGCTTAATCCGAGGCTGGACTGCGGCCCCTTTGTGCAGACGTATCTCGTCGTCCTACATGATCCAGGCACTGAGCTCTTTACTGTGTACTAAAAGGGGAGATTGGATCGTCCGTCCCCCTCCTCTCTGATATCTCACTCCTCAAGGGCACCTTTGGTATCGCAGTCATATAAACTGGCCCCCCAAGTCATAACAGTGATTTATTTGTGTTATTCACAAACATAATTAACACTTTCCAATGTGGCTTTGCAGATTTAACCCTTACACTGCTGGAACATTGCAAGGTTTCCTTATGCGATCAGAAGCAGCTGCCTGGGGTTTGAACCAGAAATTATAATAAACCTTCTGTTACTGATCTGGAGAGAAATGTTAGATGATGGTGGCTTGGATGGAGAAATGCGTGTTGGGCATGGAGGACCTGACAGGGAAGACCCTCCTGAATATCCCAGGAGTATCAGAAGATCCAGACTGTTCTCGTTCCTGGAATTGCACGAGCCGGAATTATGGAGTCTATGTTGAATAATTCCTCATTGATTAGCCTCTTGCCTTGCTGCAGTGTCAAGGCTTGAAGACGAAGAAGTCCTACAGAATTCAAAGATGTGACCAAGATGTCCGTTCATTCGCCTTTTGTTAGACAACTGCTGATTTAGCAAAACGTAGGAATTAGATTTCATAGGCTGCCTCAGTGTATGAATAAAGCTAAATATTGGAACAATGCCTAGGAGGCTAGTAACAGGTTATTAAAGCAGATAATTTTCTGCTTATCTCAGGAGTTAAAGGTTACGCTTTCATTGTGTCGCTAAAATCGTACACAGTGTTAAGATGAGGACCATTGAGTCGAGCTGCTGTGTAGTCCATCACAGTATATCTCTCAAAGGAACTGTCTAAGCAGTAAGACGGATGTGCAGAATACATCCCAAGTAAGGAGGTATAGCTGTAGATCAACGTTCCTGGCACGCATTGTTAATGATTTTTTTTTAAGGAACAGTGCTTGGCATATGATAATGCTTTTGTGACCTCGCTTATTCCAAACGGCATTCCAAGGCATTTGTTTAACTGCTGAGTCCCATAACTCACTCATAAGGTATCGATAGCTTTCCCAACAGGAGGCTTGTCGCTCGAAACGTGTTGACAGTCTTCACAGGAGACCATAGCTTTACGGTTCTTTCCACAAGTCTATATCATGCGAGTTCAGCCTCAGCAGTGTCTGGGCTAAATGCTTTGCATGTATCTCATGTATAATGAATAGCGTGGATACGTCGGAATAAAACTTAGTAATGCTGGACACAGTGGTTAGTATGAGCAGTGCCACGCACCTGATTCTGCAAGAAATGAGGAAAACTGGAAGCAGAAATAAAATTTAACCATCATCAGGAGAAATGTTATCTGTAATGACCCTCGAGCTGGTAAAAATAGGATACCCACCCTGAATAGCAACAAAATCAGCTACTAGCCAGCTCTTCCTCCGTGACAAATATATTGAGTAGTACCTGCCTTACAGCCGGGCTCTTTGCTTATCATTTACTGCTGGTAGACCAGGGGTTTCTGGTAAAAGACAGCAGCAGAAATGTGGCATTTATTCAGATGTCATCCATTTTGCACCTGATTAGCTGTTCATAAATAAACATCCATCAGTGGAGTCCTGTTTAGTGTTTGTGTTTTATTTCTATTACTTTCCACTAAATGCAGCAAGCATAAAACATTTCTTCATTGTAATACTGCTGTGAAAAAATGATTTATTCTTTGGGAAACCAATTCAGAATGCTGACTGTAGCCAGAGGCCACAAATTGCTAACAGTTTGCTTCTCTTTGACTGGACACCTGACGTTTTAGCCGATTGAAGCCCAGCTTTAGCCCGCCTTGCTGAGGCGTAATGCCCGCAAGAGGGGTTTAAGCGCCCCTTGACCCCAGTTATGTTGACCCGTTGGCAGCGAGTCAAAAACCTCACAAGACGAATGATAGCCCTTTCAGCTGTAGCTATGGTAACAGGTGCAGGTGACAGTCAAGTGTAGCATTTCAGAATTTACGGACGCTGGGTGGTCATCAGAGTTTACTGACACGCTGTTAACGACGCCTCGTTCAGAAGAAGGGGAAGCGTGTTTGCAGAGTCCAAAAAGGATGTGCGAGAGTCTGGGAGTCAGGTGGGAAATTTGTTGTTGTTTTTCCTCGTTTCAGGAGGTTGTTAGCTGGTGATTTTCTCCAGAGCTATTTAAAAGCTGGATTGCTACCAGAGCAGCTGAGCGCCTTGTCTAAGCGAAACGAACCAATCAGGGCTGCTGCTTTGAGGAAGCCCCGCCCCCTCCGCCTGCTCAGAAGCCTGATAGGTTGCGTCACAGTGCCAGTCTTGTACTCGGCTGCCCGTCTTCGGCACAAGAAAATGGAGCACACGTGTTTCCCCTTTTGCGCTGTTTTTGTACTCCGAAACAGGGGAGATGAAGAATGACCACAACCCAGACCTCTGATTGGTCTGTTGACATGGCCTGAAAAGCCTACAGAAATCCAATTAGCTTGCCCATCCATCCATCCATTTTCCAACCCGCTTCATCCTCAATTTTACCTCTAATTCCATTTGATGTGATAATTGTACTGCTCTGGTACATGCCATTTGTATGCCCTTTAAAAGTTTGCTTTTTGATGGTTTTTATTTCGTTTTGTGGGTGCCTGAAATGCTAAAAGGCCAGTGTTTTTATCTAATTATTTTACTTTGTATATTTAATTATTAATATTAAATATTTATATATATCAAATTTATATCAGATTTAATATATATATGACATACATATATAATAAATATATATAAATGTTTAGACAGGATAGCGGGTGATTCAGTCAAGGCTGGCAGGTTGGACCCCCCCGCCCCCCCATTCTGCACACATGGACTCTGCATGTTCTCCCTGTGTTACACATGTTTCCTCTGGGGTGCTTCCTCCTACCATCCAAGCACAAGCGGTCAGGCAAATTGGTATTTCTGAATTTTCTGCAGTATGTGAAGGTATTCTTGTGTGCTCTCAGACAGACTGACACCCCAATTTGGCCCTAACCTGCCAGGGATAAGGTGGATGGATTTAAATGTCTAGTTCAGACATTATTCAAGAAAAGTTGCGCACAATTTACACAGATTATGATGAGATGATATCCATGTATTCATTGTGGATGGTCGTGCACAGAGTCCTGTGTGTTTTGGCCAGTTAGATGAAGGCATGGTCAGCACACAGACCCAGAAGACAGCCAGTACAGCAGTGTGCTGCGTTCCTCCCAGACGTAGCAGCAGCAGTTCGGTAGCCGATAGCAGACGTTACCTCTCCTGATTCTCACGGACCTGGCAGAATGTCTTCCTGTGCCTCTGGGTGTGGGAACTGCACCTCTCTCTCTGTCTCTCTCTCTCTGTCTCTCTCTCTCCGTGTGTGTGTGTGCACGTGTGGGTCACGGTGTGTGCTATTACACAGAAGTATAACGGAGACGGATCACAACGCTGGCTCATGACCAGTCTTCACGAGTCTCACCCAGAACTGACACTCGGATTTCTCATTAGCATAAGAGAGCAAGAAATCCAGACCTCCTGTTTTGTTTGATTTGGCCTGAAGTCCAGCTCACTCTCAGAAGACATAAAGTACAGTAGCACATTTCTGATGAACTGAACTGAACGTGTTGCTCACTGAGCCTTGGACCAGGACACCCTTAATCTGTCCTTTTAATCTTCTTTAATGTCAAGTTTGTAGAACGTCGTTGTAAGATATATTTAACATAACCGTCACTGCTTTAAATAATGGACTAAATAAGCTGACATTAAAATGTCAGCATTCTCTGTTTCCACCGTAACCCGTTACTTAAAATATTACACTTTTAAGTTATATTTTACAGCCCCCAGTGGCTTAGCTTGCCTTAATCAAAGGTATACCCGCAGGTGTCTTCCTGCCAGTCGTTTTTAGGAACGCAGGAACACCAGACTTCAAGAAATGATACATATGAAAACTTGGCTTACATAGCTTATATACAGTACAGTATGTGTATTTATCATATTGGTAATTTAACACAGTGCTACAATTGACACATAGATAGTAACATTAGATGATAACACCTGCTTAGATCAGGGTAGGCAGAAAGGGCCAAAGTGTACGTGAGTTTTTGGTACAGCTCCCTAATTAGAAGACAGATTGGACGTAGAGTCCTCACACCTGGGTTCGAACAGCTGACCTAAAGGTTATTCCAAAAACCTGCACACACGCTGGCCCTTTGTGAATAAGACTGTCCACTCCTGACCTAGACTGCATCAAAAAGCGAGAAAGGACCGAAATAAAAAGAGATTTCTAACATATCGTATTATCCTCCCTCGTCATTCCAACCTGTGGCTAAATGCCGTCTGCAAAACACCAGAGAGAAAAACGCAGCATCGCTGTGTTCACCATGAACCCTTCCGTCCTCCCAGACCATGACAAACAAGCTCATCACTTATGGTCTGTGCATTTGCTTAATTTCCAAAGTGCATCCACTCTCTGCTCCTCATTTCTGCTGGGGTGGCATTGCGGGAGAGTATAAATATGCCGGATGTTGTAATTTGACATTGTGACTGCATTGTGTATTAATCTCCTGGGCTATGAATAATTAGGCTCACTGGGAATCTGTTGGGTGGCCATCAGGTCATATGATTTCAGATGATCACATGATTACACGCAGTAGCCAATCGAATGTCAAAATTAGCTGTGAAGAGCCGGCCTGCCCGTTTCCACTTACGCTCATTTATTATCAAGCATCGGGGAACATTTTCTGCTGAATTTACCGAATTATAAATAAAATAAGACGACAAAAGCAAGTGAAGGGTAAGTGTGGCCCTGCCCCCCCGGTGGCTGTGGCCGTTTGAAGCTCGTTGCCGTTGGCGGAGGTCCACGGTGGAGCCGCTTGGGATGCGGGTGCAGCTAGGGCCTGTGGTCCTCTCCCCACCGACAGGAGGGCAGCCTGGTGGGGTGGGCGGCGGTACCACGAGCCGCACGCCAAGCCCACCAGATGGCCGGGGTTGTGGCTGAGTGTTACGTAAAAAGCGCCCGCCACTGGCCAAGCTTCCCGCCGGCTGCGGCACTGGGTATACGCACGGTCATCGTCGCGAGCCTGCGCTTCCGATGGGTGAGGGGCGGGGTCGCGGGTCGCCTCGCTGTGAGGAGGGGGAGGAGCAGCGGGGCCCCG
>JAODLC010000038.1:20029644-20058120 GCA_026781145.1 Hippopotamyrus pictus | reverse complement strand
GGGGAGTAGCAGCGGGGCCCCGGCAGGCGGAGGTGTACGGCGGCGTGGGGGGGCCTTTCCGATGTCATGTTGCTAGGAGCCTGAGCTGCCAGCTTCATGCAAACTACGTAGCCGCATGGATGCCGACGTGGCTTGACGTTCCGAAGGGGAATTCCTGCTTTTTCCGAAACGTCCGATCCCATTCAGCGCATTTGAGAAGGGACTCGGTCGGTTGTCAGGGAAACCCTTTGGTATCTGGGAGGGGTTAAATGTGTGCTTGGTAGATTAGGTACGTGCTCCCCAGGACACCGATTTGGAGGAATTCCACGGATGAAAACGTTCATCCAGGCTGGTGGAGTGTATGGCCAAGGCGATGGTGAAGCAGCCTGCATCAGCACCCGTTTCAGCTTCCGTGAAGCGCTGTACGCACATGGCCTCGTGGGATTTGTCCTTTTTACCTTTCCTCAGGGGCCATTTGGTCCAGGAAAGGTGCAGCGCTATGATATTAGGAAGACCTTTTCGCTGCCTGTGTTGGAATTGACGTTTACGTCGATAACACTACCTTCTGGTGGTACAGCCACAGAAAAAGTGGATTCTCATGTCCAGGTGTCATAGCGTCCTGCTGACTGGTGATACTGCTTGCTGCACCCACCTTAGCAGAGGCTATTAGTGGGGCTGATGCACTGATGAGCCGTCTTTCACCTTTATCCCAGCCCATGTGAGCCAAGATTCAGGGTCACGTGGGCTTTACCATGAAAGACAGCACCGTGAGAAAGGCCCTCTCCCTTGATTCAATTCAGTTTATTTTTTTACACCCCCACAGCCATAAACTGACCGATGAGCTATGTCTAAAGAGAGGCTGCCATCATTTCTGTGTGTGTTTGAGTGTGCGTGCCCGTCTAGTACCACGGCCGTGCGGAGGCTGCGGTGTAGCTGTTGCCATGGCTACCACTCACGCCCCTTGAACATGCCTCCGCAGTGGTGCGCTGGGCGTCGTGCCGACAGGAGCTCCGTGGCCCTTATCGTCCCCCTAGTCTGACGGGCCATCACATGGGGCTATCACATGGGGCTATCACATGGGGCTATCACATGGGGCTATCACATGGGGCTATCTCATGAATCCAGTTCCCCAACAGTAGATAGATGTCCGGGCGACAGGTGCCTTAGAGGCGTCCTTCAGTTGAAGTCACTGTGAAAGTCATCTGAAAGTTAAAGGATGATGTGCCTAAGGATTTGTGAGGCGTGTCTGTGTGTCCATCGGTGTTTGCGGTACAGGTGCGTCACGCCAGCATCTTTATATCAACAAGAAAAGATCTCAGTAGAGATGGTCTGTGCGTTTCACAGGTGGAATGGGAAAATAGGACAAGGATCCCCAAAGGACACTCTTCCTGGGGTGTGACAGGGCTATCCCATCATGCTCTTTCTTTATAGAGGAAAGGTGCTGCTGTGGTCACCTGACTGGTATCATGTGATCAGTCATTTCACACCACCGGTGTCCTGTTATGATGGCTATGTTATCTGATCCTGTGTCTTGCTGGGTCAATTTTCAACCGACACCCCCTCAACACGATTGCCTATTTTATTTTTTATAGTTTTTTTCTTTCTTTTTTTCCATCTGCGCACTTTAATTGTCTGAGATGCGGTCCTGTACCCCCGAGCAGCAGATGGTAATTAGGGCTGATGTACCTGTTTTTCTTTCCTGGCAACACCTGCTGGTACAGCAGAAGGGCATGAATGTCACGGGTACCCTCTTACCAGTGGGGCTTCTGGTTGGATCCATTTCTTGGGCCTGTATCCTAAACCGCGAAGGACCCCGGGCACCAGGAGGACCAGCCTTAGTGCCTCTTACCTCCTATCATCTCCTGAGGGAAGGAGTGAACGTAGACGTGCAATGATGATGGTTGGCATATGGGATATATTTTTGGCTCCCTGAATCTCCCCGGCTCCATGCGGGGGGGCAGGAGGGGGACTTGGTGGGCAGTGGCTGAGGGTTCATTATTTTAACAGCATATGTTCCTGCAGCAGTGAGGCATATTGATGAGGAACCAGGAGTACCTGGGCCTCCAGAAGGCTTCTTTAAGTGAACCCAGACATGCTCGATGAGGCATAAAACTGTCGCCCCCCCCCCTCCTCCCCACCATCTGCATCCCCGGTCAGGACCAGGCTCCATCACCTGGGCTAAACTCACAATATTGCCTGTTAAGCCCCCCGGCCCCTCCTCCTCGAGTACCACTGGAGGGAAGTTCCTCATTCAAGCCAAGATGAGAACATGTTATTAAGTTGTGCAAACAGGTAAAGTGTGAAACCTTAATCTGTGTCAGTCATCTCAGATAAAGGGATTTCCTGAGGAGACCGTGTAACGAACTAATTAGGGGATCATTAATATTACGGTTTGGGTGCCATATTACTTTATGGGCGACAGAGTCTCACATCATAGTAACAGCAGATATACTGACGGCGAATCAGCAAGATGCGACCCAGTGACCTAAAGTCACCTGCTCTTGCGTCCTGGAGTGAGACGGTTTGGCTGTAAGGCTTCGGGGAATATTCAGCTGTGTGAAACTGCAAGTCATGTGAGCTTCCCTTGAGCGTCATTCGTAAGGAATAATCACATGCAATAAAGCGTCATGCTTAGCACCTGTTCACTCAGCACTGAGCGTTTGCCAGAAGATGAGCGTCTCATTAGCAAACTCCAAGGTCCTGCTTTAATTCTAGCAAATAATCGCTTCTGAGCTCAATTCCTGCAATCCTTGTTCTTTGATCTGTGCAATCATGGCGAGCTATTTGATTCATTTTCCATGCGCGGTGTGTGCACTCGCGCTGACGGGGGCGGCGTCTGAATGCGAATGGGCATTATGAATCAGACAGATGTACACGTACCGTGTTTCTTGTCGCAGCAGGAAGCGATGAGTTTAAATAGGAGATGTGAAGAAGGAGGGGAACAAGGCGGACACATCTGGAAGTGGTGATGACGACACTCAGAGTTCCCTGCACTTTCAACGAGCAGAAAACATGTGGTGTGCTTTTGCAAGTCTGAGTATGGCTTTGGAAAAAAAAACACAGCACTGTTTCGCCAAATTACAAGCAGACGGTGCAGAGGCCCAGAGTTCGCTTAGGCTGTTTGGTTCGGTTTTGGTTATCCGGTGTTTTTGGTTTCTGGAGTGAGTCACAGCTTAGGGCTAAATGAAGATTCAACGCAAGTTGAGTTACTCCTTCTCACCTGGTATAAGGTTTGACGTGATTCCTTACCGTTTCTGAACAGGTACGGGTAGGAAGTGAGACCAAACTTCATATAACTCAGCTCCCTGCTGTCAACTGCTCATGATGACATTGACATGAACAGGATTGTCTTCTTATCTCTTTTTCATCTTCTTTTAGAACCAGATGTTAAAAAGTTATGTGATGGGAGAAGGTTTCTTTCAGACTTTCACAGACAGAAGAAGAGGGGATCTCATGCTTTGGCCTCTTTCCCAATAAAGTGCTACGACAAAATGTTGCACAAATTATTCTGCCCAAAAGCGCATTGATGCCAACATTTTGAGGCCCTTATTTCCAAGTGATGCCTCATCACTTTGCACAAAAGCGTCCGCTAAATATATAAATGTCAATGTAATAAACCTGTGAACTGACGATCAGCATGTCCTTCTGAGCAGCGCTCACTGAGGTTTTGTTACGAGTAAGTGGATTTCCTGGAGTAACGGGTCGAGAAATCAGACAGACATCGGCACGGTTCCCTCTATATAGATTGCGTGGGATTCTGTGTTTTGAAGACGTGTGGAGGCAAAGAACAAAGCCTGCTGAAATTTGGAGGCAAAACGCGCTGCTGCTTCTACACCAAGCTGTGCGGAAGGCTGTTGCATTTAATCATTTGTTTTTTGATTTTTTGAAAACCTTTAGAATAGAGATTAACATACTGTATGTGTTTGGAACATCCCTAAATGCGAGCAGTTAGCTTGAAGCAAGTTCTGTGTGCAGTTTAATGAATTGTAACCTGGCATGTTTAGGTTCCAGTACCTGAAAACTGAAAAAGAATACTGCACACTTTGCATGTAATTAAGGTGATGTTAATCAAATTTGTTAAACAGACCTGCCTATCCAATCAATTAGAGCAGTCTTTTCCAATCTAGTTCTAGGGGACCCAGAGACAGTCAACATTTTTGCTCCCTCCCAGCTCCCTATTGTGAATTGGATGGGAGCAAAAACGTGGAGTGCTGCAAGTCCCTGAGGACCGGATTGGGAAACACTGAATTAGAGTATGGTGTAAAGCAGTAGTTGTCAACCTTTCTTTTTTTTTAACCATTCCAGCTCAGTCTGACCCTATATCAAGTATTGGTTTAAATTAACACTATGACCAACCGCACAGTGCACTCTGCAATTTATGCCAATCAATGCCTATCTCACAATTCTGATTGGATGTGCCAGTGAATTTTAAATTTTAAGCATTTGTCTTGGATTGGTTGAGTGTTGACTAGTTTTGCGCTAAGTCAGACTAAAGATCCATTTATATAGCTTAATTCTAGGACTGGGGCTGGGAAATCCGATAGTGGATCAGCATAGGAGCTTACTGGTTTTAAATTGCTTACATCTCCAACTCTGCCTCGTGACCCTTCCACTTGCTGCGACTCAAATTTGGGTCGCAAACCGTGGATTGAAAATCGCTGGTGTAAAGAGATAGGGAACAAACATATAAATGATTCAGACCTTGGGGTGCAATCTCAGGAAGGCCAAGGCTAGTTAGAATCACTCACGCTCGGTCTACACTGAAGTCTGGCTTGTCTTCCCTGTCCGGGCAGCGCTGCAAGCTTCACGTTAATCCCACCCACTCACACCCTGATGCAGGGGCGGATTAACCTCTCTGGGGGCCCTAGGCTGACATCAGCATGGATGCTCAAGTGTTGCCAATTTAACTAACTGTTCCGGTGTTCCTGAGTTGGGGTGAGGCCCTGATGTTTGCCAGGGTCCTAGACTTTAGCATAGGATAGCGAATCTGACCCACCCCTATGCAAGAATATGGTCCCAGCATGTAACGATCAGGTGTTTCAGTTACAAACATGTAAACAGGGTAAAATCCTGTAAAAATGCAAACTAGAAAAGAAATACCGCTTGTACTCAATAATAAAGTGCTGTGGGGGGGGGGGGGGGTCCTGCCTTTTTACTGACGGAGGGTCTTTCACTTGTATACCGGATGCAGTGTAGACATTTGCCGATCTGCTGGAAGTAGGTTATACTCATAATGTATTCTGTTGATCTAACAGTTCAGCATTAGCTTGAAGCCCCAGAATCTGGGGTGGTGAGATAGGTTTTCTGGATGGTAATGAGATTAATGCCACTGTTGCTCTCTTGTTATCTCTCTCTCTGTCGCTCTCACTCTCTCTCTCTTTCTCTCTCTAACACACGCACACACAAACACCTACACACTCACACACACAGCTACACACTCACACACACACACGCCCGCACACACTCAGACACATGTTTGAGTCACCGGGTTCCACAGTTCGGTGTTGTGATGAATGAGTTACACACAGGGCAAGAGCGACAAGTGCTCTTCATCCCAAAGCTTTGCACTGCGGTGGATGAGCTCCTGGGGCTTTACAGTAGGTTTTAATTAGTCTTGACCACTCATACAGACACACCCCCCCTTACAGTTTTTCCACCTCAGGCACCCGCGTGTCTGTCGTCCTCATCACTGACACCCCTCCCTTCCCATCACCACCACCTTCTTCTCCGTCACCCGATTCCTGACAAACTCTTGCTTTCCTACAATTTGAAAAATACCCAAAGGATCAAATTTCATTGGCATTCCAGGAAGTACCTGACTTTCATTCATTCATTCACTCACTGAGTGATTAGTGATCTTAAAATAGATTCACCAGATCATTATGAGTTCTTTGAACTTAATGGAAATTTACCTTGGCCAGATCAGTTAATCCTAATGCAAAGAATTTGAAACATCACCCTAACTCCATGAATGCAGGTTACAGTGGAAAGAGGTAATATTTGCACTCATCCATCCACATCTGCATCTGCTCTATGCTGCTTGTGTGCTACCGGATTCTGTCCACAAAAGACAGCTGCATACTTTTGAACAGAGGTAGATAGTTCAGGTCCAGAAAGTAAAAATCCAGACCATGATTTTGTTTCAACCAACCAGTTCAGTATAAAGAGTAACAGTCACAGTGTACTCAACAGGTTGGTTGAAACAACATCTTGGTCTGGATTTTTACTTTCCGGAACTGAACTCCTCACCTCTGCCTTTGAATAAATGCACAGATGTGTGTCAGTTAAAGGCAGGACTGCAGCCGCTAGGCTAGTGGTCGCTGCTGCGCCTGTCAAAGTATGGGATGGTATGCTTTCTTCTGTTGTGCTCTCAGTTTTCAATCACTCCCTCATGTTGAGAAATGGCCTGCTAGACCTTCTCGACAGGCAGACTCCACCAGACTCCATTTCTGCTTCCTTTGTTCCAGTCAGAGGCTCTCAGGCTGCTAGTTTTGCAAGCAGATCTTTTCCACGGCCCAGCTCCTTGAGACATGAGCACTTAACAGATCTCTGAATTGGGCTTCCAGGGATCGGGGCACCACCAAACCAGCATGGCAGCAATGGGTATTTAAGGGGTTAACAGTTCTTCTTGTGACACAAATGTTTAGATCTCATGAGGTGTCCTACTCTTGTAATCTTAGCTGTGAATTTGGATTTGGACAAAAGCAGCTACCAATCAAGAAATTTATGTAAGAATAGCCAGTCATGCCCATGTGTTTCTTGAAATAGGCCCTAGACTATTGCATAAGTGGTTATGGAAAAGTGATGGATTGAGAGATTATGCTTAAAAGGTGTCTCCTGTGTATGTTTTTATTTAGTCAATACATTTGGGCATTTACATGGATACTATTGGACTAGGAACAGTTGTGACAATGATGATGATGGTGATGAAGATGATATTGGTAATTTCATCATTACACAGTCAAAGGTCTAATCCTCTTAAGCTGTTTTCAGTGCTTTGCTTTGGGGGTTATCTCTTGCATGGCTGTTTACAACACATTCTTCAGATGACACGACTTGTAATCATTGAGTCATCCACTAAGTGTGTCTATGGCAGTTTCCCAATTCAGTCCTTGGGTACCCACAGACAGTTCCGGTAGGGAGCAAAAATGTGGACTGACTGGGAGGGAGCAAAAATATGGACCGGTTGTGGGTCCCCAAGGACCGGATTGGGAAACACTACTCTATGGGGTTGAGGATTGCAGGTTCCCTGCTGCTTTAGTTGTGACTGTCCTGTTCCCTCTTTAACATCTGTTACATGTGAGAGTGACTTTTAGGACCTGGGACCGTGAGGTCTTACATGCTGGCGTATCATAGGTTCTACCCTGTGGTAAATTCTTATTTTCTGTATTCCCATGGCTTATAGGAGAAAATAATACAAGACACATCCTTGGGCAAAGGCCTGTATTTCTTTGACATACTCTGCATGGCACCACTGATGAGTAAATGCTGTTGTCAGACTAATTTGAGCAGGCAGTGTTTAGACACGTTGATCTCTTACCTCACTTGCTTTCTACTGACTTGCCGTACAGTATGTGCACTTTGGAATGGCTAGATATTTACTAGACCTCTAACCGTTTAGCTTTTAGTCACAGCTCCAGTTCCTAGCATAACGCCACCTGCTGGCTGGAGCGAGAATGCAGCTTAAATTCAGGTTGTCGCTCCGGCGGAATGATCAGGGAACCCAGGCCCCGCTGTGGACGTCTGCCCTCCCCTTTCCTGTGCCACCGAAATCCCACGCGATTCACTCACTGCTGTGGTTTCCTGTTCATTAGTTTATTACATCATTCTTGTAACAGCCGGGACGCTTCTGGGGGTTCCGTAAGCTTTTCCATGAGTCTTTAGAAATTCTCCATTTCCCACGTGTGTGGATAAAGCCAGAAAGGTGGGTAAAATAAATGCACTTTGGACTCCCTCGAACACACATGCATTGTATATTGGGGAGAATGTGAATGTTAGAACATGACATCATATTTCTGAGAGATGTTGCGCTAGAATGTGACATCATGTACCTGAAAGATGTTATAGTAGAACATGACACCATTTACCTGGGAACGTGACATATACCTGAATGATATGTTAGAAAATGGCATCATATACCTGCGAGACATTATGTTTGAAAAGGGCATCATCTACCTGAAAGATGTCATGTCAGTACATGATATCATATATCTGGGAGATATTATCTTAGAACTTGACATTATCTAGCTGAAAGATGTTATATTAGAACATGATATCATATACCTGGAAGATGATATGTAGGAACGTGACATCATATACCTGGGAGATGCTATGTTAGAACATGACATCATATACTTGGCAGATGTTATGTTGGAACATGACATCATCTATCTGAAAGATGTTATGTTAGAACATGACATCATGTACATGGCAGGTGTTATCAGTGGTCAGTGGTTTGGTGCACCTGACCAGCAATGAAATGAGAAGCAGGTAGGCTTCCAGGATTAACCCCAATCAAATAGCTGCAGTTACATCTGTATATGGCCCCTGCAAACATTAAACTGAATGTCCAGAAAAATTACACTCAACTAAGCCATGCCATGGATACAAAACACAGCGTCTACTCAGGAAGTTCACAATTAAATGATTAAGTTATGCTTTTAGAATATCAGATTGCTGCACACACACGTCTGCTCCAGTTCTGCACACCAAGGTTTGGACGTTGCTAGGGGCCGGAGTCTGTGCTCCGTAAGGGTCTGTCCTTTTGGATTTTTGTTGTTTGAGCAGGGTGCCACTAATGACGTTTTTTTTTTTACATGGGGAGAAATCTGAGAGGAGTCGGCATGGCGCGTTTGTAAATCAGCAGCTTCTCTGCCAAAAATGCAGCGTCTGAGTTCGGTTACAGTTCACTGGCCAGAAACACAAGCCTGGTATCAGTATCTGATCTGGCCATCGAGAGCCGATTGTGTAAATAAACTGACTAACTGCAAGTGTTTCATCTCAGTCATAGGTCAGACATTTCCTGTCTAGGTGACATCCAGTATTTTCTGCTTCACTATACATATATATGAGATATATTAGATTTGGAACCCCGCCATTTCTTAAATTATTAATAGTTTTGACATTTTGAGTTTTGGGTGCATTCAGAAGGTGCTTGAGGTTTTCTCGTGCTTTTTTTCCTCCTCCTCAGTGTTTGTGACATTGAGAATGGGGTTGATCTCATTCGTACGTGGAGGAGGTCCGTTAGGTCCCGTTTTTGGCGTTTGCACTGCGGTTGATGCAGACGGCACCGTGAAGCTGCTCTATTTACAGCTACAGCCTGGCTCGTTGGCCTGAAATGTGTCATGTGACCGTCACATGATTGGCAGCGCCCTTTCATCCGACATCTCATCAGAAATTGCTCGGTGGCGACTCTGCGGTGACCCCGTGGACTCTGGGTGCTGTCCTTATCTCGCCCCCGGTTCTGATGGCCTCTCCACGTAGGGGAAGCTCCTGTGGGAAACACTGGGAATAAGTCCTGGGCCAGCTGTTTACGCTCCCCCCGCTCCACTGGGGCCATCTCCCCCCACATACGTGTCTATGCGTGTATGTCAGCTGGGTTTGTGACTTCATGCTGACACATGATGGCAGTAGTACGTGGATCTGGCCGTGCACCACTGGGTCGTTAACTCCCGACTCTCGAGATTCTCAGCCCAGGTGTTCAGGGGAACAGCTTCCACAATCTTTACAGAGGGTTACGCTAAAGGAATGAAAAGCATAGTAGCATATATCGACGATTATCGAATAGGGTCTGCCTCTTCCCTGAGGAGTGATAGATAAGCGTAGAGGCGCAGTCTCTCTGGACTGGAGGGGCTTGAGACACAACGTCCAGGCAGACAGGTAGACCCTTCCCCCTAGAGGAGGTGGGTCTTATGGCTCAGATTGGGAGGAAGCTGGCTCTCCCTCCAATCAGAACTAAGAGTCTCTTAGGTGCTGGTGACACACGGGTGAGACAGGTTTCCCATAAGATGAAACATATGTGACGACCTACAACTGTCTCAGATTGGTTCTGTGTCTTTCTGTTCACTCATTTCCCTGTAGAGCCCTTCAAAACATCCCATCCGCTCAATGGACACAGCTGCGGGCTCCCTTCCGTACACTTAGGCTACTTCGCAGTCGGTGTGGGAAAGGCACAAAGAGCACAGATAGGCTGTTATATACGCACCATGGGGCCAGTCAGGTCGCAGGAGTCGCATCCAATGCTGGAGCATCCCTAGCATCGCCTTGAGCGAGGTGGCGCGATGGAAAGATTTATCTGCATATATCAGCGTTTCCCAATCTGATCCTCAGGGATCTGCAGACAGTCCATGTTTTTGCCTCCTCCCAGCCCCCAGTCAGGCAGAGAGCAAAAAGGTACACCATTGGTGGGTCCCAGAAGACCGGGTTGGCAAAAACTGGTGTGTATATCCAAAATATTAGCCTGGCTGAAGTGTCCGCCTGTGCCAAGGGTAGAAGAAGTGTCCCACCTCATGCCTTTAGGTGTAACCCCGATTCAGGAGTAACACCTTGGAGGCCGAGAGGTGTCGGGAATTCCTTTGACGGTCGAAGATGGACCAAGGTGTTCTGGTGGCCACTTTGCACCTCCGCTTGGAGCCACACAGTCGCCATCTCGAGTGGCTGCCAGACACGGCTGTCTGATATCACTTTAATCCAAGGGAATTTAAGCAGCTCAACAACCATACCTGTTTATACAGCTGTTGCAGTTTCATCAAAGCGAGATTCCGCACTCAAGGGCACAACAGAAGTCATCTTTCAGGGATTTGGTGGTTTTTGCATAAAGATTCTTTCCCAAGCTGCATATTTTATGATGATGAGCCTCAGATTAGATACTGGCAGAAAGTGTTAGGTCTCTTAACCAGTCAAACCCATTTTCTTACACTTGAGATTGCAGTCATGGTTTGCATGAAATGGGCTAAAATACAGGTCAGCAGGACCATTATATGAATTTGAAATTTATAGGAGCGATAAGTCTTGGGGGGGGGGCTTGACTAAAGGTAATAACCTATTGTAATTGCTATTGTAGGTTGCTGCCGATACAAATGTGAGCTACAATACCAAATAATAATAATAATATAGCTGTAGATGTTTTGTGTACTCTGGTGAGATGTAAATAGTCTGCTCCTCTGTAACAGTACTTTTCTGGGGGTTAGTATTTATTTTTCCATCAGAGGGTTTCCAGGATCAAGTCAGCTTTACAGTCCTGTTCAATAGGGACCATCTCTTACTGATCGGGGATCTTCTGTCGGCACATTAGTTGGTCTCTCTCCGAAGGTCTTCTCGCACGCTTGTGAGTGACAGTTAGTGCCACATCCAGTCGTAAGGTAGTAAACCTCATTACCCTCACCTGCCGAAAATCCTCACCTTTCAGAAATACAGGCAGCTTTTCTTTTATTCTAAGATATGATTGGTCGATAGGTTCTTTAAAGGAAACCACACATTGAGCAGAGTAATGATATATGTGTTTTTTCACTCTGGTGCGCAGTAAGCAAAAGTTTGTCTCGGCTGTGAGCTGATTGATGGTTTTGTTATGATGTTGCTCTTTATTTAAATTTAATATATTTTATTTCTTGTACTGGCATAGGCATTGGAAATCTGACCATGGGAACAGATTTTTGGCCATACACAAATGGATCGCACGCAAAATGTCCGTTGCAGTGCACAGTTGGGACTCAAAATATCCTGCCGATGCTGTACATAATGAATACACCTGGACAGCAAGGGGCATAGCAGTTAAGGAGCCAGGCTTCTGACCCACATTAATGGATGTATGTTAGAGAAAAAGCAGAGCGAGGTGCGCAGTGACTGCAGTGGTGATCAGGGATCCCGACTTAATGGTGAGTGGCAGAGAGGTGCAGAAGCGTGTGCTGTGGGCAGACCTGTGAGAACGGCACGCGCCTCCCAGTATATTACAGTGTTCAATGAGGCCTGTGGTGCAGTGTTTTGCAATCCAGGGATCCATGTTTTTGCACCCTCTGAAGCTCCCTGCCAGAGAGTCCACATGTTTGCTTCCTTCCAGCTCCTGGTAGCAAAAACATGAACTGTCTGCGGGTCCCCGAGGACCCGTTTGCTATGAAGTGACAAGTTGTGGGGGGCCAACGGGACACATATAGGATTCTTCAGCCCCGTTAATGTGCGGAGCAACTGCTGAGGGAACAGACTGTGAGAAATGGGATATTCGGTCATTCTAACTTTTATAGGAGTGAAACTGCATTAGCACAATTTATAAATTGTGTTACCCAGCTTTGCATCAATCTAAATATATAAACCTGTATTAGCTATATAAATATATAGAAGTACATACACAATATACGTCAGCTGAGCAAACATCTGGCTATGTTCTTCCTTTGCAAACTCATTGATGAATAGTGGTGTTGCTGGTGTACAAAGAGATGTGAAGCCCCACATTGCTGCATTTATTAAAATGATAACCTGCATAACTTGGTGTGATCCCAGCCTGTCCGTCAGGCTACTGAACGTGTCTATGTTTCTTCTCATGAAGCGGAGCCTGTTGCCCCCGGTTACCGACAGTACCTGTAGGTACGCTTGTCTGACAGCGCATTTCTTAAGAGAATGCCCATGTATCCTCTGAGATGCTATTTCATTTGCCAGGAGCGCTGATATTTCTGTCAAAAGAGCTGACAGTATCTTCTCCTGACACTTTCTGTTGTTTTCTCCAGGGTCCTTCAAGAATGATGCCATCAAGGCGTCGGATATCTTACCGGTACTGAAGGAAAAGGTGGCGTTTGTCTCAGGTATGTACGGCGTCTGCTGTCACAGGTATCGCCCCCGAGGTGAGGAGTTCAGTTCCTCGGGGCTCGTGTTGTATATCGTCCCCTTCCTGCCCCCACCTTCTCACCGTTTTTCGTGCCATTAGACTTCACTTTAAAAAGAATGCCCGTTTTTATTGTGTTTGTGATTCCCCCTCTAAAACATCTCCGCATTGGTATATAAGCCCATGCTGACGGGGGATGGAATAACGCAGAAGTTTCTGATGCTGAGAGACTGGAGTCTGTCAGTGCTGACGGAGAAGGGATTTACGCTTAACCCAGTTTCTTAATTAATCAGCCTAACTGTGTCTGGGGTGTTATAAAATTCCCATCGACTAACAGTTAAACACTTACATTGCCTTAATCAAATTACCGCAGGTGTGTTTATAGCGAAAAAAAGCAAACTATGTTGACGATGTAATTAAGTTCATATGTGTCCCCGATTTAATCTTTTTATGGCTAATCAGTTATCAAATCTATATATACTAAGCTCTCCAGGGACCAGTATGGCAAGTAGTCAATTAATCAACAGATTAAACAGTTTAACGGTATATTTAGTTGAGGAATGCTGATTAATCCAGACACTGATACCATTCAGGCCTGAACAGGTGAGGGACAAGCTCATTACGTACCCTTGAGTGGTGCCTCTGGTGTGGCCAGTTCTGTTTGAGCCTGCTTCCCCTTTAAAGGCGAACTGTCTGTCTGCTCACACTTTTCCCATTACCTTTAAAATGGAGAGAGACACAGCGCCGCCCTTGAGGGGCCCCGCTGCGCCTGCGGCTTCGCGAGCTGCCGTTCCCATTAGCTGTTGATCCGCAGCCAGATCTCCAGGTGAGGCTGGTTCAGATCCAAAGTGCGTCTCCAGTTAAGTGATTAGGAGGAGGTGCTCCCTCAGCTCCTCCCTCGTCTCGGCCCACGGGAGTCCCCTCGGAACCCAGAGCCGGCCCTTCATCACCAGCTCTTTAGGAGCAACAATTAAAAGTGCTGATTGATGTCCCCAGGAGTCGTGGGAGAGATGGTGTTGTGTTTAATAAAGAGAACGCAGGGTTTTAATCAGAGGCGGGTCATCTTTTAGCCGCTAATGGAAACCACAGGCAGGTAGGAGGCAGCCTACTTAAGTCACGTTAGGGAGATGGATTGTTTTAGTCATTCTTTATTCATTTTTATGAGAAAGTTCCGGAGCTACATCCTACTGGATGGAGACCCTGGGGCAGAGGGATTACATCACAGCTGGCTTGGGAAGTCCCGGGCCCCCTTGAGGAGGTGCTGGAATCTGTTGCTGGGGGAAGGGAGGTCTGGGTTTTCCCGGAGAGGCTCAGCAGGAGTGAGAATGGATGGGGGGGATTTTAATGTATGGTCAGGGACCGCTGTGATTGCACCTGTTAGTGTGCAATGTCTCCCCTTCTCTGTTATTCTGTGGAATCAACATCCCGCTTCATCTTGGAGACTGAACATCACTAAAGCTTTCCTGGTGTTTTTATGGGTAAAGTGCTGCAAATAAATCCACTGAGGAAGATTATAGGATGTTTGTAGGATGTATTTAACCTGCATGACTTCATTATTTTGTTCAATTACCCACAATAGGTTTTTGAAGAGTATTTTCTTTACACACATATAAAAATTATGAAAGATATTTTCTAAACATATGGCATGGAGGTTTTTCTGTATGCGATATTATAATTGCAGTAGACTTTTTGTAGAGACTTGGCACAATAAACTCAAGCTCACTGATTGGTGCCAGAGCTGTCAATCACAGCCTGCCTGACCCATTGTCTTTCAGGTGGCCGGGATAAACGGGGCGGTCCGATTTTAACCTTCCCAGCCAGGAGCAACCACGACAGAATAAAGCAGGAAGACCTGCGGAAAATGGTGACCTACCTCTCCACTGTGCCCAGGTAGGAGGACAGTAAGGCAGAGTGGCCCCATGACTGTTAGCTGCTAGCTGACGTCAAGGCCGTTGATGAGCATCATGGGTAATGGTATAAGGCAGAGGTCTCCACACTTTTTCAGCTTGCGAGCTACTTATAAACAACCCAGTGAAAATGATCTACCTACTATAAAAATGCAAAACATATTTTTATTTATAAATATATTGAGTACTCTTTATTATTATTTTCCCTTTGAGATAAATAAAGTATTTTTTAATTGAACTGGGATTTTAGTTCCTTCACCTTTCTCTTCCTCAGCTCGCTTTTCGGAGGGAAGTTAATGACGTAGTTTTTATGAACAGTCCGGAAATGCCGCCCCACATTTCCCTTCTTCGGAATAGCAGCGGTAGACTGACAGATGAGGCAAACGCACTTCGATTATGACATGGGGAATAAAACCAGTCTCCTCCCATTCTGTATGGAAGCGGTAGGTTTTTGGCTTCTTACTTGGTCCAGCTCCCCCATTCATTTTTATACCCTTTCTTAAGTTTAGTAGAAATAAATTGGAGGCTGACTAGGCGACTCGGTCGCTTCCTGGCAGCAGCTGGCGCGGTTGGACGCGTCATCCATCCTCTATTTTTTCATGCCATGTGATCTACCCACTCTACCTTTGCGATCGACCAGTAGATCGCGATCGACGTATTGGGCACTCCTGCTCTAGGCACTGTAGTGTGTAAGAATCCCAAGGAGGGATTCAAATGCTGGAACTATGAGGGGGGGGTGGTTGTGTTCCATGAAGCAGGATTTCTCAGTTAGCTGGATTAAGCTAGAAGTCGTGATTGTCCAATAGGAATGCTCCTTTCTAAGCTTTTATTGGACAATCGTGACTCCTAGCTTAAGTTACACCAGCTAACTGAGAAATCCTGCTTTGTGGAACCCCCCACTTTGGACACTAACAAAGATATCCTGTTTAAACTCAGATCTTAGCTGTTAATGCTTGGTCAAACAACGGGGGGGCCTCCTTGATCCCGTGTGTGTCCTGTGTATATATTCAGTTGCTGCCTCTTAAGCATAGTAATGAGTAGTACTATTTTTAAATGATTGACTGGCTATGCCTCCCGCTCAGGGCGGGGTGACGAGCCCGGTCATGTGATCGGGGGACCGGGGCTTTATTTGATGGGGAGCAATGAAAATTGGAAATCACAAGGGAGGGGAGCCATAGGAAACAAAATGGAGATTAGGTCATGGGGAGGGCTCGGGGGGTGTCAGGGACTGGTTGTTTATTCCGGGGGGTGGCGATAAGTGAGACCCAGTTGATTTTCAATGAACAGGCTCATCATGTGACCCCGCCGGTGAGTTTCTATGTTCCTGTGGACAAGAAGTACCCCCTTTGTGCACTATTGCATTAAAAATGTGAAAGCTAACCGCCCCCCTCCCATCCCAGTTCTTGTGTGCCGAGAAATGGGAAGCGACCGCAGTCTGCCGAGATTTTGCTGTCCCTGTGACTGGCATAAACGTGCCTGTGTGTGTGTGTTTTTTTTTCCTGGAGCTGTTTACAGGACTTCCTTGGACCTGACGCTGCTGAAAATGTGTTTTACCGTTAATGTTACTGGTTTTTTTTTTGATAGTGGTTGGTCAGAATGGAAACTGCATTGTAATACAGTCAAAGTTTGACTGTTTTGTGCTTCTGCCTGGAATCTGTCTTTTCCCTTTGGGAGGGGGCCCTTCACCAAACTGAGTCACATCTGCAGAGCTTTGCACTGAGCTGGGGGCTGTGGTGGGGGGAGGCAGATGGGGCTGGGGGTGGTGAGCGCTTTGACAGCAGTGATTTCGGGCCACGTTGCGGTCTGGCTGTTTGGTGGCAGCTGGAAATGTGGGCTGGGGGCGGGGCCAGAGTCTGGGGGCGGGGCTATCATTCAGGCTCTCACTAAAGACAAGCTGTGAAGCGCACGGGTGGCCAGAGACTGCAAGTCTGGGCAGGTGTCTGGGACTGTACTACAATGCTTGGTCTGTGTTTGCGCCTGTGCTCAGCGTGTGTGTGATTGTGTGTGTGCGTGCATGTGTTTGTAATTATTGCATTGTGGGGACCGGATTTCCCCACGATGTGATTAAAAACCTGCTGCGCTCTCCTCGCCGCAGTCACTCACGGAGCACCGTCCCTCTCGACAGATGGGGGCGCTAACCCGGAAAACCGACGAAGCTGCCTCGGATCCAAGTGCAGTTAGACACATGAAACCTTAAAAGCTGAGTGTGACGGTGGAGCCTGTGGGGACGGCGATGGCTAGTCTGGGGCTCTGGGAACCGCAGGACCGGGTCTGGAAGGAAGTCTGAGAGGATGTCTGAGAGGAAGCCTGGGGCCAGAGCATGCTACTAAAGGCTTGGGGGGGGGTGGCTGGGTTTTTATTAGTGCCGCAATAGCACAGCTGTGAATATCTGCTTTAAGGACAGCAAGACACCTCAGAGGGGCTTGGTTGGGAGACTTTGTCGTTTGGTCCTAGGGGCAGCTTCTGTGTCTGAGAGGGGCTTTCTAAGTAGCACGGGTCTTTCAGAGGCTGAACAGCGATAAAATGCCAGAATGTCAGACATCTTGTTTCCTTTACAAGGTTTGCAGAGGACTGTAATCGGGGAACGAATGCTGGTCTGTATGAACTGGCACTCCTGTCCTGTAAGACCTGGAGTGTCTCTGACAGACTCGCGGTGGGGAAACTGGGAAGGTACAAACCTGACACTAGAAAGAGTAAGACTGTCTCATTAGAGTCGGGGGGGGTGGGGGGTTGCTAACTGAAAGCTGGAAACCTGTGCAGACAGTGCGAGTCCAAACAGCTGGACAGGCATCTCCTGTCTATCTGGGTGAGATTCTGACCTTTGACTTTGGATGTAACTCAATATAGATGGCTCATCTTTCCAATTAAGGAGGCGTTAATAATATAGTTTTATTAATATGACCGTTAAACTCCCACAGAGCACGCTCAAAGTGACCGTGTAGATTCTTTGTGTTAATTTCGTAGGCCTGAAGTCTCACATGTCACAATCCAGGGCTTCCAGTCGCTCATTAAATCGTTACCACGGCGATGTTGGCTGTGAGGGGGGGTCTCGTCTCAGTTTCCTGTCCTTCCCTGGTTCAGCTTCTTCCTTGGGCTCGGGAATATTTTGAGATTTAAAACTCTTCTCTGCTTGGTTGTGGGGTGACGGGTTGGGCTGAGTTTTTTGGTTGGCATGTGTGAAATGGCTCCAGCCCCCCACATGTGAAAGCACCCCCCCCAGCTTGGGTTAAGGGAGGGATAATTGCCGTCTTTTCCTCATTCCCTGTGTTCTTTCACCTGGAACTGCACTAAGGATTGGCAGCGACATGAGGAAACATCTCAAGCCAAGAGCTTGCCTAGCTAGCTGGTCTCCTTGTAAAGCTTTTATGAAACTCTGTGATCAACACAACTGGCTTATTTTTATGTCATCACCTCATTCGCTAGTCCATTTAGGCATCCTTTTCTTAGATATAAGTTTAAGGAGTGGCTTCCGCATTCAAAAATTCATTTGTGAATTCACTTCTTAGGTGTAAGTTTAAAGAGTGACTTCCGCACTCCAGGCTGGATCTATTATTTTCTTAAGTTTTCCTTGTGTGTGTGTGTTGTGGTCTTTCCCAGAATGCACTCCTGTCTAATTACTGCCATGCGTAGATCTATTGCGCAGGAATCACTATGAAGTCATGCATGCTGTGAGTTTTCCTGAAGGTGCTGGATTTTTGGACAGAGGACAGCCACTTGTTGGGATGTTTTTGTAGAGATATTGGGGGGAGGGGGGCGGCCTTCTCCCACCAGCTGACTGCCCTCCGGGTCCCTTAACACCAAACTCTCCAGCCTGCCGTGTGCGGGAGCTTGAAGTGAAATTGGTGGCTTCTTCTCGTGAACATTTCCTGGTTATTACCTGTATGCCAGCCCTTGTGAGAGCGGTGTAGGGAGCAGCGAATGTGTTTTAATGCTGCGGTGATGTGGAAACCCTGTGGGGCGGGGCTAATGGAGTGGGAGACCCCAGGTGTGCTGTGGGGGGGTCTCTGCCTCATGCGTAGGGGCTGAAATGCGTCTCCCTGAGCTGTCCTGTTTCTGACTATTCGACTCAAGCCCCAAGCCCTCGACTTCCAGGTCTAGGCGAATCCGGATCTCCCGTCTTGCTCTCCCCGCCTCAGGGGGTCCCAGCAGGCGGTGGTGTCCACGATCCAACACCCCTTCCGCAACCTTCCCAGGGTGCTTATGGAGAGCACGCTTTCCACTCTGGAACCATAGATCCAGCACGTGTCTCTGAGAAACACAAACTGTCGGAAACTGTTGGAATTATATAGCATCTGCTGCTATATGGGTTTATTCATTATTTCTTTAAAAGCTTACCACTGCTTTAAACATATTTCCCTTGGTGACAACCCCCTACCCCCCCTTTGCTGACCTGGGTGGGGGTTTCCAGGGTGGGGGCTCTATTTCTATCTATATGTGTCTTTAGTCGATGCTCTGCTGGATCTTAAAACACGACAGGGGTCTGTATAGGGAGGGGGTCTTGAATCACATTCCTCATAGTGAGACACTCCAGACCGATCCTCCTGGAATTGGGGGGGGGGGTAGTCGGGGCAGATGCCATGAGGAGCAGCTGCTGTTATCTCACCTCTGAGGCCCCCAAGAAGGAATTTCTCTGGGTCTTCTCCCTCTGCCCGACGCCCCCCCCACACCAGTTCACCAGTGGCGGTCCGTGTGCTTGGGGAGTCTGGATCACTGTAACTCATTAACGTGGCAGACTCGTTTAACCTGGATTCCGACTGGCATCTTGCAGACTGTTTTGCCGTCTGCAGCCGATGTGGGCATTGTGTGGGCATTGTGTGGGCATTGTGCTAAATGGGGAATCTGCAGGCAGGTGATATGGGGGTGAAGCCTGCCTGCAGGTGGGAGACTTTAAACCGAAGGCCTGAAAACCGATGGCCACGATTCTGGACTTGCACAGTCAGCCTTCTTCTGGTGTGAAGGTGTGCGGTGCATTCTGGGAAAGGAGAAGTGGATGGGACTCTGGATGGAGGGTGAGAGGCCATGTCAGGGTTTAGTAGAAAAGGGTGATTTTTATTTTACATCATTCCGATTCGAGATTGCATTTTTTTTTTTTCCTTGAGGCCTTTGTAATTCTCTGACCGCGGCGGCATTTCGGAAACGTGCACGTTCTTGGAATTTCAATCTGTTCCGTCCGCGGCGAGATCTGGAATTCTCATCTTTGGCGACGTAGCAGCTGTGTCAGGAGAATATCCTGCCTGTTTTTCCCGGTGTGTTGGCGGTTTGCTAAACAGATTGTCCCCATATAGAATGCGGCACAGGGTCTGCAGTACGGGCCTCCTGTTTGGGCTGTGCTGCTGCTTTCTCCTTCCTGGAAGGTGCTGCAGTCTCCAAGTGAACCTGACTAAGATGGATTTATGGATGGAAGGATGGGTGGATGGATTGATGGCTATTTTCTTCAGTCACTTAACTTTCTCCAGAGCTGCTTACATTGCTGAGACTTGCTTCCATTTCCTCTGGAGAATGCAGGCCTAAGGGGCAGCCCCTCCATCCATTTTTTTTTTTGGGGGGGGGGGGATAAAATAAAGATCCTTCTACTACCATGTTGTGCGCTCTCACATTGACGTGCGACAGGTAGACGCACAAAGCAGCGGTGTCGACATGCGAATTTCCAAAACGTAGGAAGGTTCGGTAGTATTCATGATGGAAGCCTTGCGTCATTATCTTTGAGCCACGACACTTTTGGGAAAATCGCACAAACTCTCTGTAATGGTTAAGAATCTTTGCGCTGTGGCTACGTGGCTGAAAGTCTTGTTTTATAGCGCAAAAAAAGTTACTTTTTGCAAGCTGCAGTAGCAATGATTAAGAGCCTGAGGTAACTAATTAGTTAGCTAAGTAAAAAGTGATTTAGTGCCTTAGACATATTGGTTAATATATCGGCATCGGGCAGTGTTCAGTAAAATCATGACATCGGCATCGAGCAGATGTGTCAGTCCTGGCTGATTAAATTAAAGATATTTATCAGTATTCTAAGGTAGCAGCACCAGAGCTAAAGAGACGCCTGAGATAATGGAGATGACTGCATTGGACAATCAAGCTTTTTCCGTAGTGGAGGATGCAGGACTTCGTCGGCTCATTCGTCACTTAGAGGAGTTTCTCAGAGTCCTGGGCCACAGCATGTTTACAATTGATTATTAAATCCGTTCCGTAAAGGTTTCATTTCTGACAGAATGAAAAAGGATGTAACGCCATTCTGCTGATCTGTGCCAGCCAGCCTGGCAAGAGTCACCCCACCCCCACCCCCAAATCAGGAAGTGCTTCCTTAATGTTTGTTTTTCTTCCTGTACGGTTCAGTCGCTGCTGTGTTCTCCCTGTCTAAAATAACAATAAAAATGGTTGTTCTGAGATTCTACTTTATTTGTATTGCATTAAGAGTGTCTAATTGAGCACCCATAGTAATATTTTAATATCTTTTTCACACCCCTAATTAATAAATTTCGAATATTAGGCTTATTATGCGTTTTATAACATATGCCGTGCAGGTTATTTCAGTCATTTCTCAGTATAGTTTTGCTTATTAAAACCCAGTTTGTTTACTGGGTACCCAAGTGTCCCTCAGAATTCATTCTTTTATGTGTGTTTGTTGAAGCAGAGCTTGGTCTTCTCCAGATGGGGGTGGGATGCTCTTCTGTGCCTGTTCAGGAGGATAGATGGTGTATTGGCATGTGAGAACACCCCCCTCCCCCCATACAGGGCACCATCTGTGTGTCTTTGCCCCTTCCAAGGCGCAAGCAGACGGCGAGGCCTCTGCGATCTGACTCCGCCTCCCGGCGCACCTTCAGGCCAATGATTCAGCGGCTCCTCCAGAGAGGAAGGGGGCACCGTCTCAGTCCCCTCCTTTCCATAACAGCTTCTGTGCTTCAGAGTGGCCCGTTTACGCCTCTCTTGACAGGCTGCCGGAATTTTCCACCCCTGTGCGACTTTAGCCTGGGTTCAGGGGTGTGACGTGGGCCCTGGTGGCTTCCGTGTGGCCCCCAGGCCGAGGGATCTGTCCAATCTCTGCTCCGCCTCCTCAGCTTGGGATGTAGCGACACGGCTGGAGACAGGATGCTGCCGCTGCCGCCTCCAGTATGACAGGGGAAACTGGGCGGGGATGACTGGAGGAGGGGGCGGCGCCCTGCAGACCATCCCTGACCCAAATGCGGCCCGGTGGTTTCGGAGGCTGACGCTCCCACCCCCGAGAGTGGTGCATGATGGGAGACGCCGTCCTGCTGCGGTTTTTGACAGTACACACAGGAATGTTGTTCTGAACCCAGCAGCCCTTCTCGTTATGTGTTTTTCCGTTGGTGTGGCGGATGGGTTGGGGATAGAAAGCTATTTATATGCCCCCATCGCATGTACTTTTGAGGCGAGGCTCCGAATGGCCGGCTGCAAGAAAGAGCGGCGTCCTCCTCCAGGCAGCCCCAAAGGTCCTGGGCATGACAACATTTTGGCACCGTGCATGATAGAAATGGCCTGACTTTGTTTAACAGTGACAAACTGCAACCTTCTGGAAAATGTGGTATTGCTTTATTTGGACTAGACAGGCTGGAAAGTTCTGGATCTTGCAGGGAACAACGCCAGACCCCCCTCCCCCTCCTTCTTAACCACCCAGGTGTGACGACACTGAGGACCACATGGGGGCGATGTGTGTAGCCTGTGGTTAATCATCTCCTTAGCTTATGGAGGAGTGAGGCAGGCTCAGCCCCAGCGATGCTCCCTATTCTCTGTGTTGCCAACCAGGCCTCGGATCCTGTTTGGGGGCGGGGGGCGGGGGGCAGGCATGTGGAATGTATTCATCAAAGATTTTACCCTCTTAGCCAGCCTCCAAGAAGAGGAATAACAGGCTGATTTTGCTGCGAAATCCTCCCTGTCGGGCTCCCTGTCGTCCTCCTCCTTCTCCTCCCACGCCCCTCGCACCCGCCGTCCCTTCCGCCTGCTCCCTCAGCCAATGGGAGCGCGCTGGTCTCCCTCCGCTCAGCGCCGTGTTGCCGGGACAACGGAGCCGCATGCCATCCACTCGGGCTGAGCGCTTCAAACTTGGTGTTGACTCTCCGCTGTTGACGGAGCGGCCTTTTATCTCCGCGTGAGAGTCCTCCCCATGCGCCGCCGGCCTGCCCCCCCCACCCGCAGGGCGCGCTCTCATGCTCAAAATGCCATCTCAGAGCGTGGAGTCCGTCATCTCCGTCTGACTGGAAGCCCGGTGTGTTCGAGCTGTTGTCCGCCGTCAGTTCGCCGCAGACGCCCGTGGGTTCGAGCTGTTGTTTTGAGAAAACACAGCTGTTTTTTTTTTTGTCTTGTACTGATTGTTCCTCAAATTGCGCCAGCGTTCCTCCTGTGCTGAAGACAGAAATATTTTGAGGCATCCTGGACGCGGAGAAGGAGCTGGATGTGTGTGAGCTTGGTGTCTGTGGTTTATTTTTTATTAATAAGCTCTGATTCCTTCTGCCCCGTCTCCAGGTCTGTGATGCTGCATGGCATCATGGTCTTCGTGGTTCTGCTGACGTTGGTGTTAAGTTCTCCCAGCTTGGAAGGTAAGTCCCGTTTGGGCTGTCACCCCCCCACCCCCAAGCCTTGAAGCTCCACTTGTCTGCTAAAGCAAGACTAACTCTGACTGCCTGTCTGGAAGTTCTGCTCCGTTCTGGATCCCCGGTTGTGTGTTGTGTCCTGGCCCACACCGCAGGGGCCTGGCACTTCTCACCGAGCAGCCTGTTGAGGCTCCACAGAGCATTTTTTAAAGGCTTTTCCCGTATTTGAACCAATATTTGTTTTTAAGTTTTATTTTTAGTGGAGAGTCGGATCTTTAAGGTATTATCTCTCAGTGCCCTGAGCCGTTTCGTCATTGTGGGGGTTCAGGATGCACCTTCCTCCGTCTTTCCCGGCACTTAGCGTACCCTGTGCTCAATCACGGCAGGGGAAAATTCCCACGTTTTTCTGTGGGCAGACGGATGGATGATTCAGCTCTCTGCATACCCCCAGGCAAGGAGGTGGAGCTCCAGCCCAGGAACAGCGAGTGCGTGTGCGAGGGTCCAGCGTGTGCCACTAGGGCGCGCTGTCTCAGCCCGCAGTGCTTCTCTGCCCTCCTGGTCTCGAATGGGACCGCGATGCACCGGAAGGGATGCGTGGTGGGGACAGAGGACGGGGGCGTGGACTGCAGAGGCCCCGCCTCCCCAGAGCTAGTGGTGAAATGCTGCCGGGGCCAGCTCTGCAACGCCAACTTGACCGTGGAGCTCCCACTCAGAGGTGAGCGGCGAGTGCGCGGGGAAGGTACTGCACACTGAATTTTTAGGCATCCTGGACACGGAGAAGTCACTGAATGTGTCCCTGTATCGGGGATGGTCCTTCTACTGCGGCTGCTTCTTCAAGTAGAACAGGGTTCTTCAACTCTGGACCTCGATTCCAAATCCAGGCCATGTTTTCAGTTCTCCCAGGTGGTTGTTTAATAATTACTGATTCTGATTGGTCAGAGGCTTCACACCTGACTGACAGGTAAAGGAAGGCTGGAAAACCAGCAGCGCTCAGACCTCGAGGACCGTGAGTTGAAGGACCCTGAAGTAGAAGGTCATGCCCCCAGGTATTAAGTTGGATGGTGATCCTACAGCCTCTGTGGACGGGGAACAAGTCTGACCTGTTTGAAACTTCTGTTCTTGGATTTTTTTGCTCGTCCCCAAAGAGAGAGTATATGTCTGTCTGTTTCGAGTGTTGAGGCTCCACCCCACTGAAGGATGTGTAGTTTTGCTGCAGGTGCCCTTTACTCACCGCTCTCCCTCTCCCTGTGGCCCCCCCCAGAAGAGAAGCCCTCTCCCCGGGAACACGAGTGCGTGTGCGAGGGCCGCTCGTGCGTCAGCAGCGCCCGCTGCTGGGGGCATCAGTGTTTTGCGTCGGTGACGCTGAGCGGCAGCACCCGGCTCTACCTGAAGGGCTGCTTTCGCGTGTATGAGCAGGGCCGGATGACCTGCAGGACGCCGCCCTCTGCTGGCCAGGTGGTGGAGTGCTGCCAGGGGCACCTGTGCAACCACAACATCAGCGTTGAGCTGCCCGTTCAGAGTAAGCCCCCCCACCCCACATAGTGCACACACCCGATTGGCTCGGACCTTTCTGTCCAATTTTTTTTATGCGTTCTAATAGCCACTGGCTACATCCTGAAACTATTTTTTTGACAGCATAAAGCGGTATTGGGACACACTTGCATCCTTGATGACTTACCATGCTCTGCTTCTATGTAAAAAATCATCCCACTCAGCCAAGTAATGCATGGGTATCACCAAGGGCGAAGTTTTCTCCGCAAAGGGTAGTTTCAATATTTGAGTGAAAATCGACCCTCAGTGACTCGTTCCCTAAGGTATTGGGACAGCACTTCGGAAACGCATTCGGGACGAAGGAAAGGTAACCAGGGAGGGGGGTGCAAATGAGTCTTGGGATGTTTTGGGATGTAGCCAGTGCGTTCCACTGTTAGCACATGGCACAGGATTGCTGGGTCCCGTATTCCTGTTTTTCTCCTGATTCTCCGTCCTTTGGATAGTATCCTAGGCGCTTTGGCGTGAAGCGTGTGACACTGAGCCTGTCGGTAACGTGGCGGGTTTAGCGTGTGTTTGGCCCGACGATCTGAGCCGTCTGGCGTCAGGCTGATTTCCGAGCTCTGCCTGACAGGGTGGCGCTTGCAGTGGTCCTGACTCTGCCCCCCCCCCCTTCCTCCCACTTGCTCAGGGGAGCCCCCCGGTGGCCTGAGTGATGGCATGTCCTCGCTGGCCCTGGTGGTGGTGGCCCCCGTGGTCGTCCTCGTCGTCCTCTCGTCCGTGGCCGTCCTGGTCTTTCGGCGCATCCACCAGAAGCAGACGGAGCGGCCGGCGTTCCGTGATGCGGAGTATGGCGCCATCGAAGGGATAGTGGCATCCAACGTGGGCGAGAGCACGCTGGCGGTGAGCCGGGGGTGGCGGTCTCTGGGGGCGTCTCCCACATTTACGTCCTGTTACATGCAGACCCTCTGCCAGCTGTCTGGGGCCTCGTTCGCGGGGCTGTGCTGATGCTGGCAGAACTTCTGGGCCGAATTTTAGGGCCCCCTGTCCCCTCTCTGCCCCCCCCATTCCCTCCCTCCTGCCACCAAAGCTGCTCTCCCTGCTGTATATGTTAGTTCCACTGCACAGCTGCAGATTAACTGTTTTTTTTTTTTTTCTTCTTCATGCCTCCGACCATGTCACGCCTAGCCCTCTCATTACAGGAATGCTTTAACTCCGATGGGATAGACGTCCTGGGCGTGTGTATGGGAGCGGCGGGGGGGGGAGGGGTTTCTTCAGGAAATCTCCTCTTCAAATTTTTAGCACTTGTGTCTGGCTTTCTTCCCATTTCTATGCGCAGCAGCGCCCTCTTGTGGCAGCTACAGCCTACTGGCAGGGGCTGGCCTGTAATCTTGTGCGGAGAGTGGATATAAACACAAGGCTTAACACCAAGCGCCTTTGGAGTGCGAGGAAGGGATTTAATCAGATCTCTCGTCCACCCACTAATCACAGGAGGCATTCATGGTGGAGTCGTTTTTCACCCATGAGGAATTTCGTTTGCTGCGGGGTGGATTTTAGATGTGACAGTTGCACTGCCCACTTGCATACAGTGTCCATTTTTCCAGTCATTGTCTCCTGCCCTGCCGTCATCCCCACGCCGCCTTGAAGAATGTCTGCCTCGCGATTGGCCGGTCTGCTGATGCCCTTCTGCTTCCCTCGCAGGACCTGCTGGACCACTCCTGCACTTCGGGCAGTGGGTCCGGACTCCCGTTCCTGGTCCAGAGGACCGTCGCCCGGCAGATCACACTCAACGAGTGTGTGGGTCAGTGTCCCCGTCGTCCTGGCAGAGTGCAGCATGATCATTTACATCCTTCCGGGAAAGTTTTACTTGTGGCGCTCACTGGGTGGCACTGTAGCCTCACGTCTGCGGGACTTTGATTCTCACCCTTGGCTCTGCGTGTGTGTGTGTGTGTGTGTGTGTGTGTGTGTGTGTGTGTGTGTGGAGTTTGCATGTCCTCCCTGTCTCTTCCTGGTGTCCCTGTTTGTTCCTCATACTCTGGCTTAGGCTCTAAGCCCAGTGAGACCCTGTAGTGTATCAAAAAACTATAAGTCCTAGAAAAACAAATAAAACGGTAAAATTCTGGTCTGTCTTCTATTGGGAGGAAAGAGGAGAAACCAGATATAAATGTACATTTTGAGGGTTTAACCCTTCCTGCACTCGGCAAGGCGATTAGATGACAGGGATCAGAGCCTACCCCTCAGCTACCTCTCGGCTACCTGTCAGCTACCCCTCGGCTACCCGTCGGCTACCCCTCAACTACCTCTCAGCTACCCGTCGGCTACCCCTCGGCTACCCCTCAGCTACCCCTCAGCTACCTCTCAGCTACCTCTCAGCCATTTCAAACATCCTTTCATTAGTAAGCGACCAGGTGGGTATCTGTCCATTTACACACCAGTCGACCTGAACAGCCCATCTGACTTCCCACCCCCACCACAGGTAAGGGGCGGTACGGGGAGGTGTGGCGGAGCCAGTGGCAGGGCGAGAACGTGGCCGTCAAGATCTTCTCCTCCCGGGATGAGAAGTCCTGGTTTCGGGAGACTGAGATCTACAACACGGTGTTGCTGAGGCACGACAACATCCTGGGTGAGGCCGCGTGCGTCTGTGGCGTTTAGCGCTTGCCCCGTTAGCGCGCGGTTAGCATGTGAGCGTTAGCATGTGCCCATTAACGTTTGCCCCGTTAGCGCGGGCGGTTAGCGTGTGCGCGGTTAGCAAGCAACGGTGCATATTTACTCCAGTTGTTTAGATCATGCAGTCAGTTAAATTGGTTCCGTGGCATGGCTTATTTGCTCTGAAGTTCAATATTTAAGGCTCTTTTAAGGCGTGGTCTGACCCGGCCGGCTGGCTCCGTGCCTCGCAGGCTTCATCGCGTCGGACATGACGTCCCGCAACTCCAGCACGCAGCTCTGGCTGATCACTCACTTCCACGAGCCGGGCTCGCTGTACGACTACCTGCAGCTCAGCACGCTGGACGCCTCCGGCTGCCTGCGGATGGCGCTGTCCATCGCCAGCGGCCTGGCACATCTCCATGTAGAGATCTTCGGCACGCAGGGCAAGCCAGCCATTGCCCACCGCGACCTCAAGAGCAAGAACATCCTGGTAAACAAGACGGGTCAGTGTTGCATCGCTGACCTGGGTAAGTGTGGCGCAGTGGGGACAGGGGGACAGACCTCAATTCTGACTATGACCATGAAATATTAGCAAATAACAATGCCTGAAATGAAGCAAAACTTCATAATTACCTATCATTGAAGGACATCTACACCCATAACTTAAAGGTTAATGTTCTGGACACTTATAGTTGGTAGAAATCTGCAGTCTGGTACCTCACCCCACCTTGCCCCTTTATTACACCCCCCACTAATCCCCCCTCCCCCCTCCCCAGACAGCACATTGTGCAGAACTGTGCTGAATGAAATCCAGTCTACTCCTTGTGAGCTGATCAGGGCTGTGCTTCTGATGCAAAGTCAACAGCTATAAACCGATTAAGGAGAGAAACCATCCATGCAATGTTTGCACAGCACATTTAAGCAGATGCAGTGTGACGACAGACCTGTAAAGTAAACAAGAGGGCACAACTACGATTAACATGTTAATTTCAGGATCAACAATAATGGATTGTTTGTATTTTAAATACAGTCAAACCTCGGATTGCGAGTAACTTGGTTTGCGAGTGTTTTGCAAGACGAGCAAAATTTTAAAATAAATTTT
>JAODLC010000038.1:19986239-20021607 GCA_026781145.1 Hippopotamyrus pictus | reverse complement strand
AAATGTTTCTCCCTGATGGGGCGGCCTGAAGCGAAGATGGACAATTGATACCTTCTACTCTTTGTCTCTAGTGGAACACGTCCCCAGCGAGGTCGCTCAATGCCGTGTTATGATAACCTAGCACCGTTCAAATAATATTCTTATGATACTTGCTGCAGGCCAAGGCAGGCCGACATTTCACAGGTTGATATTTTGGGATTTCCGACATTGTTTATACATTTTCGAATAATAATCATCATAAAAGCTTTTAGGCTGTATTTACAGAGAGAAAAGTGACCATTTTTACATGTTACTAGAAATCTAGCTTCCTTAGTATTGTACTCCAAACGCTGGACAGCTTAATGCAATTCTGTAGCAATATGACATGCCATAGTGAAGATCAGCCTGAAGGCCTGTCAAGCAAGACAGTTACATGTCATTCACTTTTCACCCTCTCACTCTCCTCTCCCTGCAGATGTTCGACTGGATCAGTCACAACAAGGAGCTGTTCCTGCAGAGCCACACCGAGATAGGAGTCAACTACCAGCACGCCATGGACCTACAGACGCAACACAATCACTTTGCCATGAACTCTATGGTAGGTCAGCCTGGCAGGAGGCGTGGCCTAAGCAGATCCGTAAAAGGCAGGGAAGAGCTCATGAAGAACCCCCCCATGTTGACCTTCATTTATTTACTTACAGCATGTATTGAAATTGCTTGGTTAAAGGGGAAGATCGTCACGGACCCAGATGTTTGGGGCCCCATGAATGTAATGGTAGCTTTGGTCTGGAGGGGGTGCATTTGGTAGTGCAGCCTTGCCCCCAGCCATGTGACCCCCCCGGCACCATAACGGCATTTCAGTGGAGCATTTTTTCCCCAGAATGCCATTATTAGAGACCCCGCCCAACAGTGTGGCCAGTCTGATTGACAGAAAAACACACGGTCCCACCTTGGTACCAGGCTGTAGAGTCACATGGTGCAAGGTGTGGGACTCCCTGGCAAGTGTCTCCTACTGATCAAGTGACTGAAGGAAGGAAACATGGAGAATTTGTCCGGTTCATATATGGGCATGGGCCACTAGCCCCGCCCCCATATCTGCCATCTTTGGCTTTCCTCTTTGAGCAGTGCAGCAGTCTTCTCTAGCCACGCCCCTTTACTGACTGGCCCTGCCCCCTTACCTGCCATCTTTGGCTTTCCTCTTTGAGCAATGCAGCAGTGTCTTCTCTAGCCACACCCCTTTACTGACTGGCCCCGCCCCCACAATGGTGAACAATTTCCTTGCATTCATGGGCAGTTATTCCTCTGGTCCAGCCCAATCAATACAAACAGTTTGATTATGTAGCTCAACCGCAGATAAAAGGACACAAACTGATTAAAAAGGGCTCAGCGCCTAATTGGCGGTTTGCCTTGTTTTTGGCCAGAGGCACACCAGGGCTGAAGCTGCGGCCTGGTCACAGATGAACGGCCCTTCGCCGCTGATGTGAATCTGGTCACGGGCCGCGGGCAGGGGCATGATGGCGGGAGCGAGCGGAGGAGTGCCAGGGGTCCTGCTGGGGAGGGAAGGCAGATGGCCGTGTGGGGCGCGCGAGCGAGTGCACGCGCGTGTGTGGGCGGATCAAACGCCGGAGGGGCGGCCGAGGGGCAGAGTGTCTCCTGTCAGAGTCACGCAGAGTCCGCTGACTTTGCTAACCCCACCCAGCAGATCTCCCTCTCAGGCTTCGGAAGGATAGTCATCGTCACTCTGAATATTATTAATATTATTTGTTTTACAGGGAGTCTTGTTATTTAGGGTGGTGCAGTGCTTAGCACTGTTGCCTCACACCTGTAGGACCAGGATTCGAGTCTCTGCTAAAATTCCATGTGTGAACAGAGGTGGAGATTTCAGGTCCAGAGCTGGAGTACAAATCCAGACCAGGATTTTGCTTCAACCGACCAGCTGAGTACTCTGTGACTGCGACTCTTTATACTCAGCTGGTTGGTTGAAACAAAATCTTGGTCTGGATTTGTACGTGTCAGCATTCCCTGTGATGGATTGGCACCCCATACTAAGTTATCTCCTCCCTTGTGCCTGTAGCTTCTCGGATAGTCTGTGGACGTCCTTGAATCGTTTAAGCAGTTACAGACGATGGATAGATATTCATGATTGATATCCATCAGTACGACATCAGTCGCCTTGCAGACGGCCATCTGATCGGAAGTGTTAGAGATTTTGACTCAAATACAACAGGTCCCATTATACCATGACGTGTGCCTTCCGTGCCCCCCCATCCCAGAACGCCTACGTAAACATCAGCCGCATCGTGTCGGTGGCTTCCCGCCTGAGCGAGGCGGGCCACTACGCCTCACAGCAGATCAAGCAGATCTCGGGCCAGCTGGACCAGGAGTGGAAAAGCTTTGCCGCCGCCCTGGACGAACGCAGCACCATCCTCACCATGTCCTCTGTCTTCCACCAGAAGGCCGAGCAGGTACTCCAGCTCTCCAGGATCCTCCGCTTTGTGCCTCCTTGGGCGGGGGCGAGAGTGGGGGGCATGAGGCTTGAGTTCCACACCAGTAGCAGCAGTTTGTGGCGACCGGAACTCTTACCTGGGTGGGCGGGTGCTCAGGTTGCTAAAGGAGATAGCAGCACAGGCTACGTGAGATCCTCTCGCTAATTATAACCCGTCCCGCTCGCTCCCCCCTCCCCCCAGTTCCTGTCCGGCGTCGAGGCCTGGTGCAAGATGTGCAGCGACGGGGGGCTGCCCTCGGAGATGCAGGAGCTGGAGATGGCCATCCACCACCACCAGACGCTGTACGAGCAGGTCACGCAGGCCTACGCCGAGGTGAGGCTCCGCCCACGCCGGCCCCTCGATTCTCAGCTGCTCGTCTGCCAACACCGGCACTTCTCACCCGGCTTCTGCTAATGTGCTTATCTTAGTATCTCTAAGCGACTTTTTCCCCACGCAGGAAACCGTGATACAGGAAGGGCTGCGGGGCCGGAGACCGGAAACGGAAACGCTAGCAGAGCCTTCAGTAATGCATCAGCACCCGAATGATCTGGATTTATTGCGATTATCGCTCAACTAGCCCTCTGGCCCAGAGCACTAAATAAGCTAATCCTAATGTATCCGAAACAAACAATATTGATTTTTACGACAAGATCCTTATAGCTCTCAAGAGATGATAGACAACAGGGAAATGACAGCGTATATGCAGGTAGATTTACTGGCATATTTACTGGGAAGGCGCCTTGCTGGACAGACCATCAGATTTCTGATGAAACAGATGCCAAGATGCCGATCTCCAATGTGTCCGTTTAGCCTGTTATTTATTTTTTTTTCTCTGGATAAAACAATATTGTGAGCTTAAATTTTTTTATGTAACATTCTTTGTGGTTTATGGCCAAATCAGGAAAAGGTTTTGGACCACTGATGCATATATTACTGACCACGCATTTCAACCTTTATACCGTGAACGAAGTACACATTTGGTTAAAATACAATAAGTAAGCGTTTGCGCCGTTACAACAAGAACTTGTCACGCAAACCGCTTTATACAGCAAATGTGTATTTGTGTGCCAGTTATGTCAAAAAAAAAAAGAATTGTGCGTCAAAACACAATTTATTCTGAATGTAAGCCTGCCTCTTGTCTTGCTTTTATTATATATTATGTCCCCCATGTTTCGTTCCCGTTCGGCAGTCAGCAGAACAGGACGGTTGGATGAAGGTTTTGTTCTTCATTGTTACCCATTTCATTGAAAATGTACGCTCATCGTCTTGCCGCTTTTTTCCTTTGTGTGTCGGCCTACGTGATTTAATTTAATTACCGACTGATCGGGTGTGTGAATGGTGTGTCTGTTATGTGCCCCCACCCAGGTCAGTCAGGACGGCAAGGCGCTGCTGGATGTCCTGCAGCGACCCCTGAGCCCCGGGAACTCCGAGTCCCTGACGGCCACGGCCAACTATTCGAAGGCGGTGCACTGCGTGCTGGACGTGGTGCACGAGGTTCTGCACCACCAGCGCCGCCTAGAGGGCATCTGGCAGCACCGCAAGGTCCGGCTGCACCAGCGGCTGCAGCTCTGCGTCTTCCAGCAGGACGTGCAGCAGGTGGGGGGGGGTTCGGGGGGGGGTTTGGCCAGTTTCGCTTGATTTACTCCAGGACCTGCAGGTGGAGAAGATGTATGAAATAACCACCCTTAACATCCAAGAAACTGCAGAGTAATAATGAAGCGAAAGCAAACAAAGGGCCCTCCAGGACCAGTATTAAATGGGTTTGATCCCAGTTTTTCACTGGGTCAGTCCCCCAATGCTGGACTCATACATCACAGTTGAAGTGTCAGGCTGATGTTATATTGCAGCACTGAAAAACACTGTGCTTGAGTCACCAGGTGGGGGGAGGGGGGCAGTATGGAGGCCAACTCGCTCCTTCCCAGTTATAGATTAAATTCATCCACTGTTTCCTAGTCTATCCATGTGCAGATCTCACTGTGTCTATGTAAACTATAAGTGGTTTCTATATAATTGCTTATAGTGTGTGAATGTGATAAAAACCTATTATGATGTTGTAGGGACCTTTTTTCAGGTCTCCACAAATATTCATGACTGCAATCAAAAAACAAAAAATGCCAAGTCTCATATTTTGTTTGGGTACTTATGGTGAAGGTTAGGGCTGGGTAGGGGTTAAGGTTGTCATAGTTAGCATTAGCATTTTTCCCATAGAAATAAATAATCAGTCCCTAAAAAGATATGAATACATGACTCTGTGTGTGTGTGTGTGTGTGTGTGAGTACTGCAATGGACTGTCAGCGTGTCTGCTGCCTCGTGCTCAGTGCTTCCTGAGACAATTCCCAGGCTCACCACCGCCCTGCACTCAGTAGGCGTAAAAATGGGAATCACAATGGCTATCTAATCAAAAAGGCACTTTGTCAGTAATTTCCTCTGTATTTTGGCCATGAAGCATGGTTAATATCCTCCAACGCCCCCCCCGAGGCTGGGTTCGAGTATACGGGGATGGGGATCCTCAGTGGGATCATGCCAGCCCCCAGTGCTGAAAACAAGAGCTGGAGTTAAACAAACCCAGGCCTGCACTGAGGACGGGGGTCAGGGATGCGGTTGACTTGGCGCTCCTGACTTGATGAATAATTACTATGGCTTGTGTATACTGAGGGCACTGCAGGTGAGCAAAGAGTGTCATGTGATCCTGTGGCTTTGTGTGTGAGTGCAGGAAGTACGTGCGTGTGTTATATGTTACAGCGTAAGTGTGCTTACTGCGTGTGTGTGCATGTGAATGAAATGCACGCCGTTGTGTGTTTATGGGATGTACACTCCTGGGTAAAAACACGGGCCAATCCCAAAACTGCAAAGCATTAATCTTTAAGGGTCTCGACAGAAAATAATTGGCCAGGACATTAGCAAGAATTGAACAAATAGATAATGTAACTTAGCGTTTCCCTTTGATTTCCTTAAATGTATCAGTCTTTTGGGTAAACATGCCGACGGCCTTTTACAGAAAGAAGAGTCCGTTTCGTTCTACTCAGTGTTAATGGCTTCAAACAGTTGATCAGCAGGTAAACAACATTTTCAGGCTAGTGTGTGTTTGATGTCAGACCAGATTTTCTCTATAGAGCTGAAATCTGGACTTTGACCAGGCAATTTTGGGTTTTGCCCATGTTTTTTGCCCAGGAGTTTATGTGAAATGTCTGCCTGTCTGTGAAATGCGTGTTAATGCGAGTGTGTCAAAACCTTTCCACTGGGTTAGGAGCACTACTGTCACCACAGTGGTGCTTGGCTGGCACCTGGTCCTTGGTGGGTCCCCAGGTTTGTGCAAAACATGTAATTTTCCTGAAAGTGCGTGACAGCAGCAGGAGCCGGCGAGGCGCATTAAGCTGTCAGAGGGGTGAGATGCTTCAGAAACTGTGTGCTGTGGTGAAAGATATCAAATTAGGGCAAATCTCCCTCTGAGGTGGCGAACCTGCAGACAAAATAGGCAATTTCAGGAGCTGTGGGCTCCTGTAATCAGACATGCAGGTTCTGGGGGTGGGGGGGCTGTGAAACGTTTGGACTTGTGACATTTGAGGTGACATTTTGTTGCCATGTAGTCGTGTTGCTCATTACTGTCCGATTCCTGTTTGCTGTCACTCTGTTTGCTGCAGAATTCCTGCGGCAGACAACGCTGCCCTTTATATCCCAGCCTGGGGGGGGGGGGCTAATTGATTATCGCCCTCGTGTATTTCTGGCTGGAGTGAGGTGCTGTCATGAGAAGTGGGGAGTCTTATCTAGACAAAGGATAGTCTGCTTTGGATCTTCCTGGGGGGAACCCAGAAAAAATTGCCTGTGGCCCAAACCCACTCATCAAAATGGAGGGTTCTGGAAAGGGTGGGATCGGATCACAGAGGGGGTGCATCTCTAGTGGTGGGATCCAGATCCCCAATGGGGTGGATTTAAACCCCTTCAGGAAGCATCAGGCACGTAGACCTGCCAGGATACTTTTGCTCCACTTCCAACATCCAACGTTGAAGCGTTCATCTCATTTTAACAATACGAGGAAGATGTCCTCTCAATGTTTTGCCACACGGGAAGAGGACAGCACCTCTCTGAGAACTAGGCATCATGCCGACAGTCTGCAGACTGTCTAACGACTGCCCTCAACTTTCATTCTGAAGTGAAATATGAAATAAAAGCCACATCTTGTAAACAGAACTCAACGTTCTGCCGCATGGGTATTCGACTGCCGCTTAGACATTAATGATGATTTATGATTTTGCCTGGATTTTTTGGGGTTTATAATGGCCGTGTGGACCGAGCTGCTTATGTACTTTACGCACATTGTTTGTAAATAGGATGGTGACCCAGAACAGCCCCCCCAGGTCTGAGCGCCCAGCTCATGTTTAAACATTAAACCCTAACGTCGTGTTTAAGGCTGCGCTGTTTACATTCCTGATGGTTTACTGTCGCCCCCTCGGAGTCATCCGCTAGCTGGAAATCACGTTGCTCTGTGAACACCTCACTAGCTAGACATACACCTTCAGTTCAAGGTCAGAATAAATTGCACTTGGGGAATCTGTGGATGGGGGATAAGCCGTGGCTGGGATTGCTGAAGTGCGTCCCCTGCGGTGTCCTACTCGCTTGTTTTGCTTAAAAAAAAATGTTAAACACGAACAGATTTTTTTAGGGGGGCGGGTTTAAGTCACATTACAGTGTTCATGGAAGTGTTTACAATCCCTCAAGGCTCCACGTCTGAGCTAAATCAGTACTTTCTGAGCGTAATGGTCTTCTGCACTGTAGGTTTTATGTTTCTGAGAGCCTTACTTCTGCACTGAGGCTGCTTCTTGCTGCCTCTGTTCCTTCACAAAGCTTGGCCCACCCTATCTCTGCTGGGATTGCAGTAAAGCCTTCACCTCAGGGAGATAAAGGCCATCAAATTCTTGACTCCAGTCAACAGCAACCATGACCACTGACCACAAATGACCCCGCCTGCTGTACGGCTGAACATCTGTTCCCAGGGAGGGACAATTATCAGAACCCCTTGAGAGAAACCAACAAACAACAAGTGGGAATCCCCCCCCAGAGTTTCTTTCAGTGCTTACTGGATCCACTCCTCAGTCTTTCAAAAAGTCTCCCATCTTGTGCCAGCACTGGATGTAAGGTTCTCCGACAGTTCCATATGGCAGATAACACCTGTGTCCCGCCTCATCCTCGCCCCCGCCTCTGCAGGTGCTGGACTGGATCGAGAATCATGGTGAGGCCTTCCTGAGCAAGCACACGGGCGTGGGAAAGTCGCTACATCGGGCTCGGGCTCTGCAGAAGCGCCATGATGACTTCGAAGAGGTGGCCCAGGTGAGACGTGGACCTCGAGCAGCCCACATGCCATGGGGTCCCAGAACCAACGGCCTTGGTGTGGGATATGCGTATGACATCATACCTTTCATTTTCTGAGACCTGTCTCTTTAAGAAGGCTGTCCAACACTCCGGGGTCATCCATTACACTCACCTCGATCTTTGTGGGTACATAGCTTTTAATTAATAAATTAAGATATTTTACATATTAATCTATAGGCAAAAACATCCGGAATCTCTTTGGCTCTAATAGCCATGATTCATTGGCTGTGGGCTGAAGCCTTTGGTGCAGGAGGTTGGCATGTTCTAATAGACAATACCAATTAGCGACAAATGCACTCAAAGCCTGCTAACCTTCCCAATCAAAGTCATAGAGTACTTCTGTTCTGTAACCCACTGAGGAATTACACACAAAAGAATCTCATTTGAATTCTGTCTCTGGGCACTGGAGGTTTAAATCATCGATCTGGCCAAGTAATGTATCTTTATACATTACACTCTGTAGTACATGTCCCTTTGGGCATTGTAGGACTCATTTCCGTTCCGCTTAATGTATTTTTTTCAAACACTTCCTCTGTGATGGAGCCTCTCAGTTCTTTGCCAGCTAGTGGGTGCGATGACTGTGTTTCACAAAAGAGCATACGGTTTGCTTGCATATGACACTGTAGGAAAATCTTTAAAGGGAGACGTAGTTGATGGTCCACACCACTTCTGACATACTCGGGTCTTAGATCTCTAGCAAAATAACCTATGATTCTGTATCTTTTTACTGCTTTGACTTGTAGTACAAATGTTAACACACACACTGCTTTTCACAGGTGACTGACGTTTGTGCAATTGGCTTGAATTCACAGGCTATTGACTGCGGAGGGAAATGTAACTAGCAGACACCGGATCTCATTATTCCCGATGTCAGAAATAGCTGTGTGACTCAGGTGTGGGCTTGCGCAAATAACTCAATGCCCCTTTTTTCCAAAGCCCGCTTGAAAGTCTCAGAATTGAACCAGTTGTTGCTGTTTATGCTGCAGGATAAAATCAGGTACAAAAACATGGCTAGGAAGTATTGGAAATGTGGGATGACTCTTTAAATGCAGATACAAGGACCTTTTTATGATGTCATACTACAGTGTTCTGGGTGTAGAGCACCTGTATAAAAAGTGGAGAAAGTCGAAGGGAGAATCCTCTACCTCGTGCTGCCTGAGATATGCGCTATGTTTACTGCCACGTTATACTGGATAATGGCTGGCGAATGGATGGTTGGATGGACGGATGGATAGATGGATATCGGAGCCTGTGGCTGCACACACGGTAACAGGTTAGCATGTGGCTCACCTGTCCTGTGAGTACAGATTTATTTAAGTCCAGGACAATTAGCTCCAAAGATGGATGAGTTCAGGCAGTTAACCAGCTCATGATTTCAGTTAGTAAAGGTACATAAATCCTAATCTGGCAGCCGCAGCCAAAAGGACCTGTTTACTCATCTGGAAAACGCATAAGTGGACTTTCCAGAAGTGAGACTTCTACAGCTGGTATCTCAGACTGTCAAATAAATAAAGAAAAAATTAATAACAATGGACACCAAATTTTTTCAGGACTGAAACTTAATACAGGCATGTGGTTGATTCCAAGATATGAAAACATCAAAATTGTGCTAATAGTGTTATTTTTTTTCCTTAAAGCGAGTTGCCCTAGTTTCTGTTCCAGCTGAGCTTGAGTGAATATAGCTGTGAAACGGCAAACAGAGTCACATGACCCAGGGAGCCGGGATTTTATTTGGGAATATGGAAGCTTTTATAACAAAGCCAGAGAGGTGGAATTAAAAACAACGGGGGGCGGGGGGGGGGACAGATATCTGAAACCTGAACGGTTTGTGTCACGGACTAAAGCGTGAGTTGGGCAGCAGAGTCCGGGTGCATTTCCTAGGGGATGAGTGAAGATAAGGTGGGCATGAATATGGGGGGCAGGAAATAGATGAGGAGAGTGAGTAGACTTACCGCTAATTTTACCCCACCCCAAGATGTCCAGCCCAAGCTGCGTATAACAAGAGCATTATTACCAAGAGTTCCACATGATGAACTGGACGTCCCTATTAGCCGCTTTTGCTGTACTGCATTTAGGCAGGTATAGTACAGACAACAAGTGCTGACATCTTGTAAATAATGGAATTGACTAAGATGGCTGGGTGTGTTGATTAAAGACATCAGAAAACTGAAGAACTGTTTTGTTCCTCAGCATTGACGCCAGTACGAACATAAACTCGAGGAGCGTAAACTGCTTGTAGGACTGCCTGACGTCTAACCCCAGTGCTGATTAACAATTCCGACACACCCTTCCCAGCACAGACAGATTTCTCTTTGATGACCAGCCCCGAGCAGATTCAGGTAACAGAAGGTGCAATGATGATTCATCTTGACCGAGGCAATAATTAAAGGAGACGTGAAGCAGGTCGCTTGAATCACTGCATATCTGACTTCCTGCACCCCCCCCCCCTTTAGAGCCTGCAGAATAATAATGATGAAGGCAAAGTTCAGCAGGTATTATAGGTTGAAGCTGAAAGCTTCTTGAAGGTGGGAGGTTGGGTGGGGTCTTTGTGTTGAGGATAAACGGCATAGGTGCTACGGCACTTTGTGAGTCTGCGGAGAGTATAGAGGATGTCCAGGTCATTTAGCTATGGGTGGCACCAAAGTCTAAAGTCCTAAAAATGAATATAATGAATGTATGGAAATAGGGTTATATCTAGGACAAGAGTCAAACTCTGAAATGAGTGAAATACTGAAAAGCAGCTTCATTTCGACATGGGATGATAGTTGACTCACTGACTTTAATGTGTCTTGGGGAACGGGGGCTTTCCAACATCCAAGGGGTTAAAGGTGCTGTTGGGAAGAGCATGTGTCTAAAGTCGATACCATCGTCATAGTGAACAGAAATGGGGTCAGTTCTGTCTGCGGCTTAATACACTCACATGACATTGGTGGGGCAGATCCGGGGGTTCAAAGTTAATCAAGCAAGTATTGTTCAGATGTCTCTGTGTGGACCTCCTTTATCCGACATGATCCTTTCGGTAAACATTCCCAGGATCAAGGTCCCTCGCTGGCTATACAGTTCATCTGAGAAGGCATTCCTCCATAAATAACACTTTGCTATTTGTTTCAGACAGCCTAAAACCATAGCATGCCAGATTAGTTAGGAATAGGTAAATCTATTTTTAACAGCGAGTAATGTGCTTAGTGTCGGATAAACCCACCAGGGTGGAAATGTGTATTTGACAGATTTTGCCATGAAATACTAAGATGAGATTCACTTAATTACCCAAGTTATTTTATGATGGAAAGCCCGTTGCTTGGGTGTGTGATCGAATCATAGCCAGAAATCGGTGTAGGTGGAGGAGACTGGGTCTAATCAGTGCTACTTGGCTCTGCAGAACACATACACCAATGCGGACAAACTGCTGGAGGCTGCTGAGCAACTGGCCCAGACGGGCGAGTGCGACCCGGAGGAGATCTACAAAGCAGCCCGGCACCTGGAGGTGCGCATCCAGGACTTTGTGCGCAGGGTGGAGCAGAGGAAGCTCCTCCTGGACATGTCGGTCTCCTTCCACACCCACACCAAGGAGGTGAGTCTCCCCCCGCGTGATGCTCCTCTGGCCTCGGCGTGTCAGTCAGTGGGTGTGTGAATGCCGGTGACCCCCACCCCACATCTCCTGCACCCTGCCCCTACTGGGCAGTCTGGACCACAAGGCGTCCAAGCTTTAACAAGCAGCACTCTGCCATGAGCGGAACACATGCATATCTGAATGAGTGAACAGCTTTCCAACTGGGGATTCATTATCTCCTTGATTTGTCTTTGTTTTTTGGGTAACCTTTTACCCTAACAGTATTTGACGGTCCTCTGTTCAGGCTCCTGCTTCCTCCCAATGCCCACACCTCCTTAACTCCTCCTCTTAATCCCCTGATCTCTGCACAGTCGGATGGGGCTGGACAGTAGGCGAGTCAGTCATCAGCTCTGCCCGACGTCGTTTTATTAATGCAGTACTTCGTTGGCTGCCGCATGCTCCAATGATGTGCCGTCAGCTCCCTCAGCTGGCCCCCTAATTGAGACGAACTGCTGGAACCTTAAGAGGACGCATCCCTACATTATTATTCTAAGGGACCTGCTCCCATCAGTCAGTGTCCCGCTGACTCTCCCTCCACTAGAACGCTTTTGTAGACGCTGGTGTCTTGCTCAAGCTCACCCAAACTACACTAAGCCTCTGGCCTACAGACGGGATCGGGTTAATGGTGGATGTTGGGGGTTAATCCGCCGCCTGGGCCGTGAGATTATGCCGGATTCCGTGGGCTCTGTCCTGCTGTTGACGTGCTTGGATTCTAGCTTCAGCTCTATTTTAAGCTGCTGTGGTTTTTCCACAATATTCTCTTCCGCACAGGACTGGACCGTTACAATTTGCTTTCGGTTCCCTAAGTGACAGGGGCCCTAAAAAAATTCTGAACGTAATTTGATTGGTCTGGTTTGGGGGCTGAATGTGGTATGCTTTCACGGGGTCCAAAATCTCTAGTGACAGCCCTACAAGGATCCCTTGTTTGGGTTGCTCTTTTAGTGATATGGTAAATTTGATCATGCATGCTGCATCCTCTGTATGGAATCCATCATGTACTTCAGACATTTTCATTCTCAGACGGGAGGAGACGCTGGGACCAGGAAGAGGGGTGGAGGTTGGTAAGAGGAGTAGGAGACTGAGAAGTGAAGAAGGTTTCTGTGGAAGGCAAAGGGGTCTGGCGCATGGCTGTACCTCTGCGAGTTCTCTGGATGACAGCTCCTTTTCCAGCTGCGTCTCAGCCCCATGGGCTTTCTGGAAGCTTCTGGGAGAGTGTTGGCTCAGAAGCCAGTGGATGCTGTTTCCACATGTTCTTTGGTCACTGGGGCTCAGTCTGAATTGCTGGAAGCATTGGCTCCCATGGGGCAAGCGTATGGTGCTGGGAGTTGCTCCCAATCTCAGCCCCTGGGCCGAGTGTCAATCCAGGAGGTGGTGGCCAGGTGCCTGGTGGAACAAGTCATGTCTGTGGTCCTGAATCACTGTTGCTCAGTTTATGTGTCCTGTCTAGGTCATTTATCATTCACTGTACTTATTGAGGAGCATTTCAGGCTGCAGAGGGAATAACGGAAGTGCACATGATGATTGGAAACAACTGCTGACTGTCTTTTGAGCAAGTGGGCTATTTTTGTACATCAAGTGTCTTTTGTGTTCTTCCACCCGTTTGGAGTCTCTAATGGCTACAGCTTTTGTTGTAATGATTGATATTCAATATACTCCATTTACCAAGTGCATAATGTTTCAATTAGCTTTGAAGGACAACAGACTGCTTAGTGTGCAGGAACCCTCGATGTGGTTGGCCCCCACACTGGTTCTGCAGGGATTCGACCAATCAGAAAAAAGCACACATGAAAGGTTCAGATTCAGGGGCACCCAATAAGACGCTCTGGCATTGATTGCCGTTAGGTACCACCATTGAATACAAGGGCATAACAGCACGGTTGTGTAAATCATAGTAATAATAATATTTATTGTAATGGGGCATTTAAGAGATTCATTTGATTCTACTTATTCAGTTTAGCTATAGATTTTGTTCTCTTGAAGAAATTGGTCATATTTCACAAAATGAGTAGTGTATAAGGAAGAAGACAAAGACCCTGTTAATGATCTAAAGTCCTTTTAGGGCGTGGCCAACCCACTTCTGATAGATTAGTGGAGGAAAAATTGTGGCTGCCCGAGGTGCATGGTCCAAATGGGTTGTACTAAGTCTCGTAATAGTTATGGGTGTGTTTGGGGGTGTGACATGCCATAAACCAATCAGAGTGTCAGCTCCCACTCCCTTTAAGAGTGACAGACTTATAAGATGCTAGGAGGAGCAGGACAAAATATTTTACTAAATATTTTATTAATTTACAGTAAACACCTACCACAAAGCCATACAATAAATGAAGCGTAATGAAGGTGAAGATCCTGAGAGTAACCACTGTGTCATTGATTTTGATTTACACATTAATGATCTTTCATATTGTAATCTTCAAAGTCTTTTGCGTGCTAGTGTGCTGCTGCACGTCCCTATGTGTGTAACAAGCAGAGCACGCGCACTGTAACTATCCCGATAAATGCCCTTAAAGTAACCATGATGCACTGCGGCATTGACTTTAGACTGGGGTTTTTGTTGGGCAAAAAGCACGATCACTTTCTGCTGCCTCGAAGCTGCAGCGCGCCAGCAATGCACCCGACTTTGCCTCATAAGACCGACACGGCCGCGGACGCTCAGATGGGCGCAAGTGCACTTGCTATTTAAACGACGTGGGCACTGGATGGGGAGAGGACAGCGGCGTCGGGCTCATGCCAGCATGGACACTTGTGTCGCGTCTGGCACCACTTTGTACTGGAAGCTAAATAGAGCCCAAAGCCTTTTAGCTGAAAGACACATATATCAGTGGTTAGATTTGGTGCCGGAATTCTTCAGTCGCCTCAGAATTATTCCTGTAATTACTGGTGCCCCCCCCCCCTTCATCAAAACATTAGCTACATATTCCACATCAGTCTGATCTGAATACCAGCTAAATGTAATTGGATTGTTAATGGACTTTATGTGTATCATAAGAAGATTGGGAGTTAGAATGGGATTCATTTCTTCGTGATTCAGACATTAGTGGATTAATTGTTCGGAATGGCATTAGATGATGAACGGGGCACAAATACAGAATATCTGATGAATAATGAGCTGAAAAATTAACGCTGAGGTCCTGCTAAAGGGAACGATTATCGTTTGGATCCAGCAGAATGAAAATTTGTGGGGTAATGTTTTGTGTTTGTAGTATTATTACTTTTTACTGATTTTTCAAGATTCACTCAACTGAGAAACAGACAAAACCGGAATGCTGTTCACGTAAAATGTTTCAGTGAAATTTGGGAAAGCGAAATACAGACATCTGGATGGAAATCAGGTCTGCAGAACAGGGAGGTGTTTTCAGCAGTTGAGTAAAAACGTAATCCGGGTCTCAAGCTTACAGCCATTAAAACTGAGCATCCAGTTTGATCCATGTAAATCACGTTTTCAGTTTTTTTTGTGTGTGACGCTGATATTTTTCAATGACAAATGAGGGTGATTCCCTGTGCAACACGGCAAGGCAGCAATCAGTGTAAGATATAAGTGGGATTCCTTGGGCGAGCAGAGGCACAGAAGCGTTCCAGATTGACATCTGTGATCACGAATTTCCTCGAAACTGATGTGAAGACAGGTTTCTATGGGAACCCCACAGGACGTGTTTTTCAAGAGCATTAACCCTTGTGGAGGGGTATTCTACGCAGAGGAATGTTCCGTCTCCCTGATGAATAACTATGTTCATGTTCTGCTATTTGGAATTATTTTAACATTAGTGAAAACAGTACACTATGTAACGTTGCAAACATTGCTCTGCTGAAATTTCATAATACTAATAAACATTTCAACACAACTAATTTGATTACTTAAGGCGAGGTTGAAGAGTATGAAGAGTCTTCATCTAACTAGATAACTATGCTTATATTCATAGGTTACAGATTTGTTGGATACCTATAATGCAGAATATTTCACTAAACCTAAAGATACCAGCACACTGAACCACCCTGTACCAGGGCACTGATTTCATTATGAGAATTACATTTATCAGATGTGGTATGATAAACGTCGTTGCTCGAAGCAGCATAATTACTATCAACAGCACCACCAGATACTGAAAAATGGCCGGTATCTGCTGATTAGATTTAAATGTTGCAATTCACCAGTAGAGTTCAGATTAAATGCTTAGTTGAAGGACAGAGAGTTTCACCCCAGAGCCTGCATCCAGGGCCTCCGTCCGAACCTGTGGCCTAAGTCTCCATCCCGAGCCCCCGCCCCTAGCCTGGGCCCTGAGTCTGTGCCCCAAGCCTGCATTCTGAGCCTGCATTCTGAGCCTGCATTCTGAGCCTGCATTCTGAGCCATACCCCATTGCCTAGCTCGCAGGCAGAGGGGTCTCAGTCACACATCCACTGCGTGTTTGTCATTCGCTCATTCAGCAGTTCGCATTCTCAAACAATTATGTAATACATTTTGTTTATTTCTTTCATGAGAAGTACCAGTGTTTCCAATTGCATGTTTGCCTTCAGAAGGTCAGTTCATGTTGTCTTGCTGATCCTTGGGAGGCCTTCCCGGGCTTTATAGAGAAAACAGCCTGTTCTCTACATGCTGCTTTAGATCGCTCCTGACAGTTGCTGATATTACATAAGGTGTTTTTCCAAAGGTTTTTCTTATTCAGCTGACTGAATGTTGAGGCAGCCGCCAAAGCTTTCGGACCTTCGGATGTCGTTATGTTTACTTGATACGGTCCGCAGACGGCCGGGTCAAGCTCGCCCGCGGGCATCTGGAACCCCATCAGCCGTTAGCCCTTTAAGAGGTGTTCTACGTGATGCCGTGCTGCTCGGAGTTCCCATGTCACATTTAAGGTTGAGATTAAGAAGGTTTTTGAAGTTTAGAGCACCATAACACTGGCTGATCTTCAGTTAGAGCATCTGCTGATGATCGATGGATATGCCTTGCTCTCCTCAGTCAATATGTGAAAAAGATGCATCTGTTGGCTCGTAGTGTTTTTCATACTCAGGGCTTGTCTTGTCGCCACGGCTTTCACGATGCTGAGGACTCCTCTTAATTATCCAGTACACACCGTGTCACACTGCACCCCCTTTCAATGACGGGGAACTACCGAGTCTCACCAGTAACGTGACGTAAAGTAACATGACCTCCTCAGCTGTGGACGTGGATGGAGGATCTGCAGAAGGAGCTCCTGGAGGAGGTGTGCTCCGATTCGGTGGAATCGGTGCAGGAGCTCATCAAGCAGTTCCAGCAGCAGCAGACGGCCACGCTGGAGGCCACTCTCAATGTCATCAAAGAAGGGGAGGAGCTCATGCAGCAGCTGAGGTCAGTGAGCGTCAGGAAAGCTATCAGCATGGGAGTCAGCTGGTAGCCATGATCGCTGTTATTCTCGAATACCTCAACCATATATATATATATGGTTATTACATACATATATATATACATTACTGTTAGTATGAAAGAACTTAACCATATCAATTCAATCATTCTTACTAACCCTCAACCATGACTTTACATCTGCACATCACTGTTACTATGTAAGCCCTCAACTATGACTTCACATCACTGTTACTAGGGAAACATTCAACTGTGACTTCACATTACTCTTACTAGGGAAGCCCTCAACCGTGACTTCACATCACTGTTACATGGGAAGCCTTCAACCATGACTTCACATCACTGTTACTAAGGAAGCCCTCAACCGTGACTTCACATCACTGTTACTAAGGAAGCCCTCAACCATGACTTCACATCACTGTTACTAGGGAAGCCTTCAACCATGACTTCACATCACTGTTACTATGGAAGCCCTCAACCATGACTTCACATCACTGTTACTAGGGAGGCCTTCAACCTTGACTTCACATCACTGTTACTAGGAAAGCCCTCAACCGTGACTTCACATCACTGTTACTAGGGAAGCCTTCAACCGTGACTTCACATCACTGTTACTAGGGAGGCCTTCAAACTTGACTTCACATTACTGTTACTAGGAAAGCCCTCAACCATGACTTCACATCACTGTTACTAGGGAAGCCCTCAACCATGACTTCACATCACTGTTACTAGGGAAGCCTTCAACCATGACTTCACATCACTGTTACTAGGGAAGCCTTCAACCGTGACTTCACATCACTGTTACTAGGGAAGCCTTCAACCATGACTTCACATTACTCTTAATAGGGAAGCCCTCAACCGTGACTTCACATCACTGTTACTAAGGAAGCCCTCAACTGTGACTTCACATCACTGTTACTACGGAGGCCTTCAACCGTGACTTCACATCACTGTTACTAGGGAAGCCTTCAACCGTGACTTCACATTACTGTTACTAGGGGGGCCTTCAACCTTGACTTCACATTACTGTTACTAAGAAAGCCCTCAACCGTGACTTCACATCACTGTTACTAGGGAAGCCTTCAACCGTGACTTCACATCACTGTTACTAGGGAGGCCTTCAACCTTGACTTCACATCACTGTTACTAGGGAAGCCTTCAACCGTGACTTCACATCACTGTTACTAGGGAGGCCTTCAACCTTGACTTCACATCACTGTTACTAGGAAAGCCCTCAACCGTGACTTCGCATTACTGTTACTAGGGAAGCCTTCAACCAGGACTTCACATCACTGTTACTATGGAAGCCCTCAACCGTGACTTCACATCACTGTTACTAGGGAGGCCTTCAACCATGACTTCACATCACTGTTACTATGGAAGCCCTCAACCGTGACTTCACATCACTGTTACTAGGGAAGCTTTCAACCATGACTTCACATCACTGTTACTAGGGAGGCCTTCAACCTGGACTTCACAATACTGTTACTAGGAAAGCCCTCAACCATGACTTCACATTACTGTTACTAGGGAGGCCTTCAACCATGACTTCACATCACTGTTACTATGGACGCCCTCAACTGTGACTTCACATCACTGTCACTATGGATGCCCTCAACTATGCCTTCACATTACAGTATCCATGAAAGCACACAACCATAACTACACAAGTGCTGACTTCACATTGGTCACATCGGTCTCTGTAATTGGGTTTAATTAGCTCTGAAATCGTTGACGCACAACGCTGCGTGTCCTCTGACCACAGGGACTCGGCAATGTCGCACAACAAGGTGCCACACAACAGCTCGATCGCGCACATCGAGAGCGTCCTGCAGCAGCTGGACGAGGTGCAGGGCCAGATGGAGGAGCTCTTTCATGAGCGCAAAATCAAGCTGGACATCTTCCTGCAGCTGCGTATCTTCGAGCAGTACGCCATCGAGGTATGGGGGGGGGGCTCAGATGCTCCTCCGTGAGACCTAAACGACTCAACGAGTGAAACTGCCATTCATCAGAGGGGAGCTTTTATTTATTCAAAGACATTATGTGATGAGTTCCTGAATTATGACAGTATTGGGAAAAATTGTTAGCAAAGCCGGCGTGGAGCTGATGAATTGAAAGTTGTTGAAAGGTACGAAAATTATATATAACCCTGCCTCCTGATTTTGTATTTGCTCAGAATATATAGTTCCTACTTTTTTAAAAAGGTATATGAATGCCGACTCGTTAAGTCTAAAAGCTTGGCTTAGCAGAGCATTTTCATAGGGACATTTGTTTACATCGTTGTTTTGAGGGTGCAGCGGCAGATCTCATCCATGGGCCGCTTAGTCAAATAAGGCTGAGACTGGAAGAGATGCCAACATTGACTCCTGCAGGTCACCGCAGAGCTGGACGCCTGGAACGAGGACCTCTTGAGGCAAGCCGGTGACTTCGGAGCAGAGGAGCTGGCCCCGGCCGAGCAGCGGCTCCAGCGTCACACAGAGCGGAAGCTGGCCATGAACAACATGACCTTCGAGGTCATCCAGCAGGGCCAGGACCTGCACCAGTACATTATGGAGGTCCAGGCGTCAGGTGAGTCTTAGGGCGAATCTCAATATGCGTACTTGACTATACATTTATTCTCGCATACGCATTTTATGTTATCTTCCCTCGCTGAAGACCAGTTCCAATACTAAGAAAAGAAGTACAAAGAATGGTAAAAATCCCCACATATCGTTCCTGCCATTCCCCAAATATCAAGGATACGTCGCGGTTGCATCCCTGCCAAATAAGACCAATCCCATGATGCATTGCACCCCAAGTTCGTTCTTGGGAGGCAAGTTTGCGAGACCGGTCTTGCCAAGACCACAAGCACGATCTCTGCATTCTTGGTATTGAGAAGCCTCCCTAGCCTCCATCAGAAGCTCAGCAGAGAAGTGAGCCCACATGAATTTACAATCAGTATTTTAATTGATGTATCTTTATTCTTTTGTTACTGACGAGACCGTTTTATTGCAGGAGACTCCATGTGATTAATATTTGATTGCATTTTTTAACAAATTTAGTTTCCACGGAAGACATCCCTTAAAGTACGTTCTTCGCAGGTGTTAGAATAGTGTTACGCCTAGTGTGACCCTGCTCAGTGTCGCTTTGTTTCACTCTGGGACAATGGCAATCCAGGGGCGATCCCTTCTGAAATACTCAGTACTTATTTTGGCAGATGTTGAGAACGTCTCCTGAGGAAAATTCAGGAGTTAGTTTGTAATTTAAAGTCTGCCTCCCCAGAAAATCCTCTTACTCACTCTGTATGGTAGGATGATACGCTGGGAGCTATTTTTACCATCAGAGGGAGGCCCCCGACTCCCCACCTCCCCCCAGGAGACCACGGGGTTCCCATAGTGATGGTCAAACTGTCGCATTCATTGACTCTTCAGTGTTTCTCACATTGAAATAGCCAAACCAAGATCAGTGGGTGGGGTTCAAAGACTCGTGGCAAAATTGAGAGGTAAGGCATCGAGTCAGTCCGCGTCTGCTGGTGCATATCAATTAGCTGAGCTTCTCTTTGATGCACATAGATTTTACTATGAATTAGAGTAGCCTTTCAAGTCATTATCTGCTTCGCATTTCCCACCACCACATACCAGCATGGAGAACAGCTTGTGCGGGACAGGCTATATGTGCACAGAGGAAGTCTGTCAGCTTTAAAGAACGACTTAAAGCAGGATCAGCTGGGCTGCTCAGCCCCTCCCCTAATACCCTTTGCTTCTCAGGATTGGTTCCAGGTCACTGGGACTGTGACTGGATTAGCAGTTCCACCAAGGGTGGATGGATGGATAAAGGAAGGAACAGTGAAAGCACTTAAAAAGCACTTACTTAGGGCGGTGGTGGCTTGATGGTTAGGGAAGCGCACTTGTAATCGAAAGATTGTAGGTTCGAATCCCCCACCAGCAAGTCACCACTGAGGTACCTTGAGCAAGGTACCGTCCCCAAGCACTGCTCCCCGGGCGCTGAATTAGCTGCCCCCTGCTATGTCACGATGTCACATATGGGTTAAATGCAGAGGACACATTTCATTGTTGCGCACTGTGTACTGTGCTGTGGTGTGTTAACAATGACCACTGATCACCAAATTCCAAATTCTAAAATGTTCAGACTACTTAAAGTGTAAGGTTTACCGCCCCCTAGTGGAGAAACCATTAAAGTCCTTTATCCAGTATCTGAAGAGCTCTATCTTCCATGCTGTACTCCCACTCCCTTTCCATTGACATGAGCACATGGAAGCACCTTCCCTCGTCCTATTTTCCAAAAGGAAAGACTTCATATTCTATGTATATAAAATCTGTGTCTGTAACAGGACAAATAAGTAAAAATACAAAGATGATTACAGCTAATACAATTGCTTGGCAGATATTGTGTATTAAGATTCAGATTTAGCCCATAATAGTATAAGAATTGATCTCTTTGTGGGACGTGAACCTTCGTCCGACTCCATAAGGACTAGGTGCTCCTTTGGCGGCCATGTTTATATCTGTGGCAAGAAGCCAACTCCTCCAATGAGGAACCTGAGGTAGTGAAGACCCAGCGAAATACGGCATCCTCCTGGCTGGCACCCACAAAGAGTCCCCAGTGAGTCCCTGGATGGACGGAGAGGTCCCAGGGCCGGTCCAAGAAAACGACAGAATAAATGATGCCAGCAGCAGAGCCTTTTATTGTCAGAAGCAGGTGGTCGTGGTGACGGCAAGTCCTTGGCTGCCGGCCCATAAGGTCGCGCTCGTTCATCACAGCGGAAGGAGCAGAGCACGGTCCGTACGGTATGAGCGATTCCCCTTTTACTGGGGTTTGTCAGATGTTCTGAGCAGCTTGTGCCCAGCTAATGTGCGATGATATACCTCCGTATAACTGTTCCCTTTAACCTATTTCAACGCGTTAAAGGTTGGTGGGGAGTGGGTTCGATTAAAGGGATGTTAGGATGTAAAGGTATACATGCATACAACATCATTAATACAGAATAATACAAAAACAGGGAAAAGGGAGGACAAAGAAAAGAAAGAGAAAGAAAGTCAGATGACAGCTGAGGAGGATCATTCTGCTGTCTAAGGGATTCGACCAACAAATAACATAGATCCCACATCCAACCGCTGTCCTGTGGCAGCTACAGTCCAACTTTGCTGAAGTTCAGTCCCAGGGAGCAGTGCAGGTTCTCACTGTCCTTCTTTGTGTGTCCCTCAGGGATTGAGCTGACAGGGGAGAAGGAGGTGGACCTGGCCACCCAGGTCCAGGAATTGCTAGAATTCCTCCACGAGAAGCAGCACGAGCTGGACCTGAGCGCCGAGCAGATGCAGAAGCGGCTGGAGCAGTGTGTGCAGCTTCGGCACCTGCAGACCGAGGTCAAACAGGTGGGCTGCCCCCCCCACCCCCACATGGACCTGCTGTGCTTCTGCACATCTGTACACCTTTACACCTTTCGTGTTGTGCACCTGCCAGCATACCTGTCCTACAGCTGGCCGTATACATGTTTTATAAGGACCCGTAGGCTTGTCTTACACAGTTCCTTACCTGTGCCACACCTGCTGTTACTCCTGTCCGAAAACCTTTTCTACATTTCCCAATATGTCTCACCAAGGCTGTGTGTGTCAGCGAAGGGGCTGATTGCTTCTGATTTGTGACGCTACCCTAAACGACCCTAACAGCAGCCGTGTGCCAGCACATCCCCGCTACTAACAGAAGATGATCCAGGTTCTGGTTGCGGTTTACCTCCACTGAAAACCTTTCTCATTCCAGCACGTGTTTTTCCACTGATGGCCAGCTGAACGAGTTTGGGGCGTGTCTCCTGCTCAGGTTGCGACAGGGCGTTTGATTGGCTTATCAGACTCTCCAGTGAAATTATCCGAAAGCGAAGGAGGGCTGCTGAGTTTTCACCTGAAAGAGACCCGCCGTCTCCCTGTCCACTGCGCTGGACATGATCAATAAAACATGTTCTTCCTACTTTCAGCTGGAAATCGGTAGAGTCACGTTCTACACCAGAAATCACTTATTAAAAGTCAGTTTAATAATTCAGACCCTCATTGCCAAATATCATTCATTTATTGAATATTTCTTCAGTCTAAAAAACATAATGAAAAGGTTACTGCAATTTATAAACTGAGGTCACTTACTGTAAAGACAAGGCTTGGTATACTTATTTGGAAAGGTAGAGGTTTTTTTTGTTTACCTGAAGGTCTTTACTTGATGATTGCCGCATTAATTTTACCCCATATGTGATTAAAGGGGATGATCTTGTAAGCCCTTTGAAAGAGCCAACAGTGAGAAATGAACACATCACCACACAGGACAATAGCTTCTCAAGGCTGCTTCCTTTGTTAGCTCGCAGTCCCTCCCGGCTCCCGTCTGCCGGAGTAATTGCATTCGGGCAATAATTGAGAGGCAAAGTGAGGCCCATTGGGATCTCCGCTTAAGTGCTGCATGCAGGCTAATGAAAGCTGAGTTTTATCGTGAAGAAGATCTCTGAGCCCCGGTCAGGGGGAGGCTCAGAAAGGGTATCCAAGGACGTCCAAGCAAACTGCGCGTCTGGATCTTTGTCACGGGTTTGTTTTGTGATTAAGCTTTCTAGACCTGTGCGCTTGTGAAAACAGCTGTTTCTGTTCCTGAAACAGTCTGTACTGTTGACCTGCGTACATGGATATGGAATCATTTGGGTTTTTTTTTTTTTTTCAAAGGTGACAAATCACTGTTTGAAACGCTTGCAAATTCCCCCAGGACTACATGTGTTTTTATAACCACTAGGCAAAAGATTGGGCTGCTAAGGCACTGAAAGTGCACCAGGGCCAAACGGGTGATTATAGGTTCAAACCTCAGGCAGCTTTTTAATAATTATGTTTTTGAAATAATGGTTACATTTTTTTTATAAGACAACCAATACAATCAAACAGGAAGGATTTTGGATAATGTCAGCACATTATGGTCAATTCCCAATAAATATTGATGGCCAACATCGAAATTGGCAATGTTTTATCTTGTCAGTTATATTTTTAAAGGGTAGAATATTAAACCTAAATTATTCATCAGTTCTCTTCTTTCATTATGTACATTAGCCAAATGCACAGTGCCAGAGTTTATCTTGCAAGCAGGAGTTGGAAATTAATTCTTGGGTCACAGTTAGGTAAAACTGTGCCTATTACCATTTTCATAGTTTATTGTTATTGTGCTATTTCCAAGCCAGAGACTGGAACATTCATCTTGCAATTCTGCTTAACATACAGTTTACAGGACAGACCGGGTGGGACACATTTATAATGAGCATTTCTGTGTCCAGTCGGCAGGAGAATCAATACCACAAAGACGCTTGTAGTTATTAATGCATCTCCAAGACCCTAACTGCAGCCAGAGCAAGTCTATAATGTTTCTATTATTTATTTAATTACTACATCATTCCCGTGCATCGTAAACATTATTACTCTAGCCATAAATGTTACAGCTATAAAAGTAAGAAAAAGAATTGAGCTTTATATCTTCTGGGATTTATGCATATGGAGAGGGGGCATTCGGGAGTTGAGACCCCTCCTACCTTTTTAATATGCTACACCGTTATATGTGTTTAAATATGTTTGCTGCTGGGAATAAAAAATCAGATATTTTGTGATAATGGTTGATTTCTCATGTTCCTATTTAGGAAGTGTTACGTAAGATTGGCAGGGTTAAAAACAAGCCAGCCATCGCCATAAATAAAATGGGATGCAAATACCTCAAGAGATCAGCGGGGCTGGCAGTGATACTAACCGATAGCGGCACTCCTGTGTCCCCAGGTCCTGGGGTGGATCCGGAACGGGGAGTCGATGCTGAACGCCAGCATGGTGAACGCCAGCTCGCTGTCGGAGGCGGAGCAACTGCAGAGGGAGCACGAGCAGTTCCAGCTGGCCATAGAGGTGACCAGGGAGAGATGCGCGCTCACGCAGGCATGCACATGCACACGCGCGCACATACACACACACACCACAAAGATACGCACCCCCCCGCGCGCGTACACGCAGAGAGGCGCGGAAAAGCACGCAGAGATGCGCAAGGCGAGGCGTCCGCACGCGCTCTGGAAATAGAACAGGGGCACCCGCCGCGACCGGAAACGCACGCACGCGCCGCTAGCATGGGACGACAGGAGGGAGCCTGAGGCCGATTCCTCCTAAACACCCAGTGCCGTTCGCTGCCAGGAAAGCTCTCCCCGGGGCTCACGCTATCCTGCAGTTTCATAACATAAACAGAAAGGAGTATTATGATTTTTCTTTAAATGAGTACTTCATGTATCTGTCATCTCAGATGTTTCTGTATTCACTATAGGTATTTCTCAAGCTTAACCTGAGTTCATAAAACAGAAGGGAAGCTGGCAGAGAAGAATTAATTCGACAGTTTTCCTGTCTAGACTAAATACTGGGAGTTTAAGTAGACTTGTAAAACTTTTTTGCCTGTTAAATTTTGATTTATCCCCCCCCCCCTGTACTGAACACTTACATCCTTTGAGACAGGTGGTGGTGGTGGGGGGGGGGGGAGGTGTTACTGGATATGTCCCTAAATTTTAAATAGCAGATGTGTACATTGGCGAGTGATTTTATAGGGCACTTCTGTAACATCAAGAGCAGACAACAAAGCATCGATGGAGGGGGAGATCTGGGATTTTATGAAACAGGTCTGATTGCAGAATGATGATCAAGAGGATGTTGCGAAAGTCAGTGGTTTTCAAGATACGGCTACGGAAATTGTTTTGAATTAAGTAACTAAAGAAACAGACAGTGATAAACAAAGCAGAAACATCTGTGCTAATATAATCGTGATGAGCAGCTGACCCCAAACGTCGCTTTCCTGCTGAACGGTCAGCTGGCGATATCAGTAAATCATTTATATATTTTTATCGCATTTAAAAATAATCCGTAGTAAGATGACACGTCATAGGTTATCTCAGGTATTACATCAAACTAGCGCAACTGTGATTTTTAAAAAGTGAGAATAAATAATCTCACGGCACTGAAAATAAAACTCAGATCTGATGTCTCTTGTGACAGGACGACTCTTTCGGTTGCTGACTTGAAGTGGTTTATCAAAAAGGTCTCACCGAAACTCAGCGTTCTCTGCACTCTAGAGTTCTGTCAACAGAAAAGTTTGGTTATTTTTGAAATTATATTAAATTCTGCTCCAAATATATGTGTCTTTGCTGCCAGAGTAGGACAACTTAATTTGCGCATCCTTAACTCCACCGTTAACCCAGAGTAATTTTTCACGGTTAACGAGGGCACTGGTCAGAAATGGCAGATGCGCAAAGGCCGAATGTCAAACAGATACTTGACTGCTATTAGCTTGTTAGCTAACATGCTCCCTTCTCTCCTGTGACACGCCGCCCCCCCCTCCAGTCCCTGTTCCATGCCAATTCACTGCAGAAGACGCACCAGAGCGCCCTCCAGGTGCAGCAGAAGGCGGAGGCCATGCTGCAGGCGGGCCACTACGACCCGGACGCCATCCGGAACTGCGCCGAGAAGGTGGCCCTGCACTGGCAGCAGCTCATGCTCAAGATGGAGGACCGACTCAAGCTGGTCAATGCATCCGTGGCCTTCTACAAGACGTCAGAGCAGGTGAGAGACAGCACAGCGCCCCCTAATGGTTTGGAGTAGCGGCAATGTAAAATTCTGGTTAATGATTGTCTTACGGTCCTTTTACAGAAGATTGTCTAGTTAAAATAAACAGTATATGGAAAATCCAGTGAGGGGGTGTGTTAAAATTACATTGTCAAAATTACCCTTTTGTGTGTTAAAATTACAGTGGTGTGTTAAATTACTGGTGGTTACAAAATGACTAGTGGTTACAAAATTATATTTCCAAAGAAGCGTTCTGCGACTTTACTTACTCTTTTACACTGGATGGTCCTTTGTGGGGGCAAAGCTAGTCAATTCACCTTGAGTAGATAAAGGAAACGTTCCTTAAAGTAGACCTCACCTACCTGGACTCCGCTGCTTAATCTTTGCAAGTTTGTTCTCTGGCAAAAACCTGCTTGCTTTTCAGGTGTGCAGCGTCCTGGAGAGCCTGGAACAGGAGTACCGGAGGGATGAGGACTGGTGTGGGGGCCATGACAAGCTGGGGGCCATGGCTGAGACAGACCACGTCATCCCGCTCATCAGCAAGCACCTAGAGCAGAAGGAGGCTTTCTTAAAAGTACCCCCTACTTTCTTGGATTCCTCTCCCTTCACTTGGCAAAACCTGAATAACAGCCGTTTTTCAGCATAAAGCCACAGCCTCTGGGTTCTGAGACAGAAACCTGCTCCTGTTTCATTTCATGTTTCGTTTGGTCAAGTAATGAAACAAAAATGGCCAAAGCTTTCTAACTCTAGCACTATAAATATGAAGATAAGAGCACAGCGATGGGAAAATGTCATACACGTGAGCAGAAAGCTAACGGACTTTACGACTGGATATTTCCTGGCCTGACTTCTCTGTTGTGTGTTACCCATTAACGATCACATATGTTTATAAGAGCAGCCAACCCCGAGTTACCCTGAGCCCCACAACACAGCATATGTATCTCATATATGAAATGTTTTGTTAATTGCACTTATCCAAAGTGGTGGCTAACAAGTATAGCTAGAGAACAGTGGTTTCAGGAATGCTGCCAGATTGGGATTTCTTGAAAGAAATCATTGTTATTAGTGAATAAAACTTTGTAGAGACAATCACTTGATTCTTCCTGCCTTACAGCTGACCTGCGTGATTAATATCCTAATATAAGTCCCAGCAGCAAGTTAGCAGGGTACAAGGAAAGCCAATGAGCTTGATAGAAGTCAGACAAATGAACATGTAGCTTTTATGGCCCTGAATAACCCGAGGCAATTCCAAGGATACTGGGGACCTCAGGGAAAAATACTCCATTGGGGCCCCCAATGCAACCAGCCTGACATGGTAACATTTACCACCATTATTTAGCATGAAGTCTACATTAAAAATTTCAACAAAGACAATTTAATAAACATAATTTCTTTATTTTCACATTACTGTGAAAAACAGAAGGCACAAACAAAGCAGATTTGTTGCTGCAATGTACTATGTGATGGGCCAACCTTGGGGGGCCCCTACCAGCTCGGGGCCCCGGGCAGTTTCCCACCTTGCCTGTCCTGTCTCTACGGCTCTGTACACAGCGAGTGGAGCTTAGCGTTTAGTGCTGGTGGATTAGTTACCCCCGACTCCCAGAACAGGTACTTACCCTGCTTTTCTCCGATGGGCTGGCCATGTTCTCTTCTCAGAGAGTGCTAACTCCTGTCGTGGCAGGCTTGCACTCTGGCCCGGAGGAACGCGGAGGTCTTCCTCAAGTACATCCACAGGAACAACGTCAGCATGCCCGGAGCAGTCAGCCATGCACGTGGACCAGAGCAACAGGTCAAAGGTCAGTCTGAGCTGAGCCTTATGGTAACCTGAACTTCCATTAAACTCACATGGGGTATCGCCCAGCTAGGATGCTGCTGAAGTTTGGTCTTTTCTCCTGAGCCTGGCACGCCAATAAAATATTTACTTTTGACTAGAACACAGTACTGTATAGTTTATTACATTGGCATCTATATTATAACATCTTCTTCTAATATTTGAAAACCCTGGCCCCATTCAGTCCAATAGAATACAAGTTATGTGTCCTGCTGAACTGTAGCCAAAGTCACAACTCTGTATTACTTTCCTTGCATAATATATTAGATGATCTTTAACATTACCTACAGTAGGTTTATATGTAATAAAGCATAAGAGTGCCCCCCCCCCCACCCCTGCAGCCATCTTGAATGAGCTTCTGCAGAGGGAGAACCGAGTCTTGCACTTCTGGACCATGAAGAAACGCCGACTGGACCAGTGTCAGCAGTACGTGGTGTTCGAGCGCAGCGCTAAACAGGTGACTCTCCCAGACTCCATCCCATCAGCCTGTCTGCTGGCTGTCGGTTTGCCTAGGAAGCTTCTACGAAGTCCAGCCACCTTCAAGCATACCCGCTTGATTATGGCATAGCCGTGGTCCTCCACATGGTCCGTAGCACTTTCAGCTCCTCATTTTGAGGCAGGTGGAAAATTAGGCCCTGCCGGTGTGCTCTCCGTCGCAGGAACCAGGAGGGAAAATGTTTCTGCTTGACATTTCCTCTAGGCCTTAGACTGGATTCAGGAAACTGGGGAGTATTACCTCTCTACTCACACCTCCCCTGCGGAAACCAGCGAGCAAAATCAACAGCTACTCCAGGAGTACAGGGAATTCAGAGTGTCGGCCAAGGTGAGTTTCAGCGCAGCATGGTGCTATTCGGCCTCCATGCTGATGAACCCACCTGCTGTAATGGCACGTCAGCACGTGGTAATATGTTCGGCTTGAGGTAGCACATTTCATGTTGCCTTATTTACCTAATTCCTGCTGATCTCATTTGTGGCACCGCAACTACTGAGGCACACGGACTGGTAATGCCCTCTAGTGCCTTAAAAATCTGGTTCACTTCAAAATAGAACGATGTACTCGACTGTGACCGGCTTCCCGGTAATAAACTGGCATTTTGCCCTATAGCAAACCAAGGAGAAGGTGAAGCTTCTCATCCAGCTGGCAGACAGCTTTGTGGAGAAGGGCCACGTCCACGTGACAGAGCTGAAGAAGTGGGTGACCAGGGTGGACAAACATTACCGCGACTTCTCCCTGCGGATCGCCAAGTACCGGTGCTCTCTGGAGTCGTCACTGGGCATTAGCTCAGAAGTGAGTCTTTAGAGCTGGACACTGCCCAAAGTGAATTAATATGAGAATTAAATTAAACATGAAGCATTATAGATTGTTAGAAGATATTACATATGACATTTGTCAAGTGCTTTAGTCCAAAGTAACATAAAACTGGACATCAGAAAACAAATCATTTGAATTTATTCTGTTGCACGTGGGATTTAAACCAACGACCTTCCGGACACGAGCACCAAATCCTGATGCACTGAGCAACACACTGCCCTCCTCCACAAAAAAAAAAAATCATGGAAAATTCATCACATCAGATTTTAAAATAATGGCATTAAAAACATGTCAAGTATTAACTTATGATAAGTAAAATCAAAACTATGATCTAAAGACAAAACAAGATTCTTTATTTTTTTTAATTTGACAGCGACACAAAAATAGCAACTTTGAACGTCAGTTCTACGCGATGTTCTCCTTCCAAGTAAAACCATGGGATGGGGGGAGATCTTTGGTCCTGAGCTGCCAGGCAAACCAAGACTGTCAATTTAAATACAAGACAGTAGACTAAGGCTGTAGACTGTCTTTTAGCTGGGCTGTCATCATCCTGGACTAGGTGCAGACATGCGGCCATTTCTGTAGACATTCCAGCTGGGTTGTAGTGAAACAAAATAAATAAATAAATGCTTTGGCTTTGAGAACCATAGTGTTTTATTGGCCTTGTCTGGTAACATAATGACCTGCAATTTCTTACCGAGTGGCCAAAGGGATTTAGCGTGAGCGGTAGGCGAAGCAAATAAATGCCTTTTAAATCTTCCCCGAATTAGATTTTTCTATATTTCTATGCTTGTTATTCTGTGACATTATGTCAGGAGGAAATCTGTACGTATCGCTGGCCTCGGTGAAAAGTCTTTTTCCTCTTTAGAAAAAGTTTCCTGTTAGGCAAGCTTCGTGTTGAGCCCAGCCTCTGTCAGCACACGGCTTTGAAGGGAAATAAACAGCATCAGGAAGACGTAGTGGTTGTGTCCTAGTTCAATAGTGCTGAGTGTCATTCCAGCCTCTGGATAGTTTATGGGGGGAAAAAATGGACACAGGCCTTCCCACACACAAACCTGCTTGCATTTATAGTAACAGTTCAGAGGTAAAACCAATTAAAAGTATGGTCTTCATAATGGATATCTCTAAGGTCTTCTGTTCACCGATCACTGGAACTGCATACATTGGTGAGAGTTACCCTGGGGGTGGGTTTTGTTTAAGCCCAGTGTGACATTTACCCAGAGCCTGGTGATTGGGGTCTTCAATCAGAAGGACTCCTGATTTGTCTTGGTAGGATACTGATGAACTGGAGCTGGACATCATCCCAGCTAGCCTGGCCGACCCGGCGGTGAAGCTGCGTGACCCCAACCAGGAGCTCAACGAGGAGAAGAAGAAATCAGCCCGAAAGAAGGAGTGGGTATTTGGTGTCTGCTAAGGCCCAGAGATGAAAGGCCTCTGGATGTGAAATGAGAGCCAAGCAGACCCCTCTCCCCCAGTTTCCAAAAATGAGACCAAAAGAAAGAAAGGGTTATAATGCAAAGAGCCCATGAATGTCCCGGGGGGGTGGGGAGGGGGGGGTCACGAAGTCTCACATACGAAGCGAGACACTTCATAACAGCTTTTCAGCAAAGGGGTAGCTGTTCGTAATTAACTGCTGTTTTCCATCTTCTTACCCCTAAAATATCTCGCTCCCTCCCACCCCAGGCTGTCCTAGAATCTCTCAAATATCGATATCGGTACTGTGTGTGTGTAGTGTTATCTAGGCTTTATCTAGGGGAAGCTGAAGATCATTTTGTTCGCCACCTGTGATCTAAGTGTCCTTTATATTAATTCTCAAACATTGTCCCACACATCTTCCATTACTTATAGTCATTTGTCATGTCTCTGAACACTTATCCCGCAATTCACTGTCTGGCATGTTTATCTTCGCATAGATATATAATGGCTGAGCTCCTACAAACTGAAAAAGCATACGTCAGAGACTTACATGAATGCTTAGAGGTAAGAATTCAATTATGATTGTCTGTGGCATGAAGCCCACCTCGTGTGTGAATGGTTTCTGTACGATGCTTCTGGCACAGTAATAACTAGAGTGCCCCATAGGGGGAGCTGTTTGCAATGTTTAACCGTCGTGTTTGTGTGTCCTCGTCTAGACGTACCTGTGGGAGATGACTAGCGGCGTGGAGGAGATCCCACCAGCGATTGTCAACAAGGAGCACGTCATCTTCGGGAACATACAGGAAATTTATGATTTTCATAACAAGTATGTTTTTTAGCAGAATGCTTATCTGCATGTATTTTGAATGCGATCTTAAAGGTAATACGTCATGCCAATCCATAGATATATTCAGTTTAAATGAGTTGTAATAGTTGTATGCTGTTGCACATACTCAGTGATGAAGCCTTAGGCAAGTTTCATCACTGTGCCCCCCCCCAAGAAAGCTTCTCTGTGCAGTTATACTTTATCTCAGTTGCTCTACATGCTCCTTTTTTGTACTTTCTAAATCTGCACTTTCCACCTCTAGTAACTGCAGATCTATAGATTTTTTTACCAAAGAACGACTATTTACAGTTTGTATAATAGTTGTGATACATGCCCATCGTAATGCTAATGACTCTTTGGGAGATCTCATTGTATTCTTTTTTGTTTTTTATAATTCCAGCATTTTCCTGAAGGAACTGGTTAACTATGAGCAGCTTCCTGAGGACGTGGGCCATTGCTTTGTCACCTGGGTAACGTGTGATGCTGTGTCCTTATGTCGTTATTTCTAGGAACTTAAGCGTCTGTGTGGCACCTGGTGCCTGAATCGCTAGAAAACCTGTCATAGACCCAGTTTGCCTCTGAGCATGTCGGAAGGACAAGTAACAAGACGTTTTTGTCTTGCTGTTTGCAGGCGGACAAGTTCAACATGTATGTCACCTACTGTAAAAATAAGCCAGATTCCAGCCAGCTGATATTGGAGCATGCTGGGACATTTTTTGATGTGAGTACTTCCAGCTATTCAAACTTTTGTTATTTTTCTTTACTGTTATTTCACCTGTGCGTTTTATTTGTGAATTTAGCGTCTTGCAAATTAATGGGTCAGTACACCTACATGATCTGCAGATGGAGCCAGAGAGCTAGTTATTCTTTAAATTTTAGATCTCCGCATTTGGTAAATAGACTAACAGTTTAGCCATAGACTTGAAGCATCAATGTACTTTGGAACTGAACAGAAGCATTTCTAGCACATGACCTTGAAGCTGAAGCTCACTGCGTCCTTCCAGGAAATTCAACAGAGGCACGGCTTGGCCAACTCCATCTCCTCCTACCTGATCAAGCCAGTGCAGAGGATCACGAAGTACCAGCTGCTCCTTAAGGTGCTGTCAGGATGCCCCCTTGGTCCATGATGGAGTACCTCAGGACTAAAGTTACTTATTTCTGTCACACATGCCCTCACACTGGTTTATTGGTACATTTGCGACACTGGATTTTTATGCACAGTTTCGACTTCACTCACTCTCTTTATTTTTCTTCCCCCTCTCAGGATATTGGCATGTTTGCACCATTATCTGTTTGTGTATAGCTTTCTACTGGCTCAGTTACATGTCCTCCCAAGAGCATAAAAAAGACATTTGGCATACAGCTATAAATCCATTCCCACATCCCACACGGTCTGCGACAAAACTATTGCACGTTGCTTTTTTGCTGAAGTTGCTGGGAGTCTGGAAGTATGCAATGTCAATGTCTGCACACCATTAAGTATTATTATACCTTCTGCCCTGATTATCATGTAGCAATAACTATAAGCAAGAAAGACACTTCTGGACCGGGGAGGTGGATTTTGACCGTTTACTGGCTGTGGTTGCTGGTTCCAAACGTACTAGTTGCCAGCATGCTGGCCTGACATCCCTGGGAACTGATATTTCTCGCTTCTCCACCTGAACTTACGGAAGGGGTGGCGACTTCCTCCTTGTGGCTCCGCAGGAACTACTCAGCTGCTGTGAGGAGGGGAAAGGGGAGCTGAAGGACGGTCTGGAGGTCATGCTGAGTGTCCCTAAGAGGGCCAACGATGCCATGCACGTCAGCATGCTGGAAGGTAGGAGGAACAGGCCGTGAGAGGGGAAGCTGCTGGCTGCACGGAAACACCAGTCCCTCGCACACTGCGCCCAGTCACAGCTGACTATTAATTATCTTCTGGGGTGGCACAGTGGGCAGTGATGTCACTGCAAACTTACAGATTTGAATCTGGGCCCAGCTGCGCCTGTCTGAGGTTTGTTTACCCCCCAACAGAAATGTGGCGTGTGGGGCTAGGGCTAGCAAACTTAAGGCCACAAACTAGAGTTTTGAAATACCAAACCACTCACTACTCATCCACTTGTAGCTACTGCTGTCTTCACCAGTGGAAACTAATTACATAAATTTTGGGACCCATGTATCCTTAATAAATCAGTACAGCCTTTTATTGATTCTAGGATTAACATGTATGTGGTTTGGTTCTTCTTTAGTGTTAGGGAGCGATCTATAGTGACTTCTCTATGATCTCTCCCTTCCCCATTCCCTGCCCCAATCCCAAAAGGTTTTGACGAGAACCTTGAGGTCCAAGGTGAGCTCATCCTACAGGATACCTTCCAGGTTTGGGATCCCAGGTCCTTGATCCGAAAGGGCCGCGACCGACACCTGTTCCTGTTTGAGATCTCACTGGTGTTCAGTAAGGAGATCAAGGACTCAGCTGGACGCACGAAATATGTGTACAAGAACAAACTACTGGTAAGACCTGCCTATCTCTTCTGCTTTCACAATGAAAAATGTGTTTAATTCTATTGTCTTGTTGACTTTTATCTGATGGCTTTGAACCATACGCTTTAAATTTAAATGTGTACAGTTGCAGCCTGCAGTGAGGTGGAGTATTTTCAGAGAAGTAATTCAGATTTAGAATCGTACTGTGAAAGAACGGGCTCTTCCCGAGATGCGAGTCTTCTACCTGGAGACGTAAACGCAGGTTCATAATAACGAAGTTTTCCCCGAAGAGTGACTACGTTATCTGATCTCAAACCACTGGACGTGTCCTCAAGGGCTTTGTTTTCCTGTTTTTACCAGTCCTGCATTTATGTTCCCGGAACCCATCACTGCATCAAAGCCATGTTGCTTTTTCAGTTCATTCCGGAATGGGTTTTGCAGTGACACGCTGCCTTTATGAACCTCCTATAGGAGGAGTGCTTTAGGCACTGCTGGTTGCCACAGCAACACTGGCTCTGTGTGAGAGGTTAGCAGCTGGCGCCTCTTATGTCCACAGCTGGATATTAGCTGATGTGAGCCCATTAAGTCTGTGGGGGTCAGACCCCTCCACGCCCCAGAAACCTCTGTTACCCCTAAAGGGACCCCAGTACATTCCAGGCCCTGGACGTGCACACACCTGTCTACAACAATCCACTTCCTCTCTGCAGTGCGTTTGAGCACTGCTCCCCGCCAAAGCCTCACAAGTCCCCTCTCTCACGCTTACTTGAAATTAAGCCCGGGGGTGCGGGGGCTAAGGGGGGAGGTGCTGCAGGGACCAGGTTGGTGGGGCCACCTCGCTCGAACTGCTCGCGTGACAACCAGTGCAAAGTGCGCAAACAGGGCAGGTGGTGAATATATGCAAAGTGCAGCAGGTGGCCTTGTTTCAAAACAGGCCTCTTTATGTGCGCTCAGAAGGTATCGATCGTGACAGAGACCCACTTCCAGATGCGGTGTCTCTGCCGAGACTGGCCGCAGAGAGATCGGGCAGAATGCGCCTTTAGATTGATAACATGTGTGGGTAGCACAGACGCGTTTCAGCTGTGGATGCGTCTCTTTGAATGCATCCAGTTAGATTCACGTTTTTTTACCTTCCAGCGCTCTACAATATGCAGAACTATGGTACAT
>JAODLC010000038.1:19976041-19986139 GCA_026781145.1 Hippopotamyrus pictus | reverse complement strand
GTACTGCAGGGCCCAGGCGGGAGGGGCCACCTCGCTCGGACTGCCGGCCACCGGCCCGCGTGACACCCAGTGCAAAGTGCGCAAACAGCGCAGGTGGTGAATAAATGCAAAGTGCAGCAGATGGCTTTGTTCCTAAGCAGGCCTCTCAGAAGGTATCGATCGTGACAGAGACTTACTTCCAGATGCTACGTCCCTGCCGACTCTGGCCGCAGAGAGATCGGGCCGAACGCGCCTTTAGATTGGTAACACGTGCGAATAGCACAGACGTGTTTCGGCTGCGTCTCTTTGAATGCATCCAGTTCGATTTGTGGTTTTTTTTACCTTCCTCTGCTCTACAATATGGAAAACTATGGTACATATGTTAGTAATCTGTCACATTCATGTCCCTGTTTGTGTCAAATTTTGGTTTGGGAAATAAGTCCACACAAACATTTACAGAGAAAATGGAAGGTGTCCAAAGGCACCTAAGAAGGACGCTATGCCTTAAAGGTTTTATTATTTTCCGGAGAAACGGAAACTGTACAGGAGATAACTTTGAATGAAAGGCAGTGGGTGTAATTTTTTCATGCACTTTTTATGGTGCTTCATCCGCATTTATTAAGAAACATGGGTCCATGTTTGTGTTTTTAGACCTCAGAGCTGGGAGTAACGGAGCACATCGAAGGGGACCCCTGTAAGTTTGCCCTCTGGGCTGGGCGAACACCGTCATCGGACAATAAGACGGTTCTCAAGGTACGTTTCTTCACTGGCTGATGCGGTGGAATTCACCCTGAAAGTAGAAGGAAGGTGATATATGGCATCGGATCTAGGGGCTCTGACGTACTTCTGATGCACAAACCCACTCAGCCTCATCTTGATCATATTGGTTTCGGTGAGAGACTCTGAGGCTTTTGGGACCACACCGCGTCTTTTATTCTCTGCCGGCGAATGAGGGTCATCAACTGAGAAACAGAAATGAAAGCGCTTCGGACCAGACATGCTTTACCTGTGTGCCCTGAAACAAGTTCAGGTCAGACTTGGTGCAGGGGTCAGAGAGATGAAACAGCTTAAAAAGACTCCACAGTGGATTATAAAGGGGAAACGCAGGCTTAGAACAGACAGTCAGATGCCTCCAGCAGTTTAGCGGCCTGGTCTCACCCTCTCTCCTAGCAGCAGAATTTCTTTTTAACCCTTTGATCAGTCCATCAGGGATCTGTGTGCAGCCTTTGGTGTACATCAGAATCAGTCTGTTTGATCTTGCAGGGACCTGCGTTTGTGTGTGTGTGTGTGTGTGTGTATGTGTGTGCGCATGAGCAAGCCATTGGCTGGGGTGCAGATGTAGACCCCCATGTAGAGGGTCCATGCTGATGTTGGGGCGTGTGTGTGTGTATGTGTGTGTGTGTGTGTGTGTGTGCGCATGAGCAAGCCATTGGCTGGGGTCCCCCCCCCACCCCCACCTCCATGTAGAGGGTCCATGCTGATGTTGGGGCTGGATCGTCCATACGAAGCCCAGGGTGTGTGAAGCAGCTCTTCACGTCCTCTTCTGTGCATAAACAGACTTGTCTGGTTCAGGTGCCACCTTGTGAGCTCAGACTTATAAACTCGCCCAACTCAGGATCGATTAACTGAGAGCACAATATATCTCAAATACGAACCCACCTCAGGGGTATGGGGAACCACCTCTCACTTCAACAATTAATGGAGAAGATACTGGGACAGGCAAGGGATGACCACGAACATCTCTCATGTGATGCTTTAACGCTCAGACGAAATTCAGAGGAAATTATTGGAAAGGACACTTTTTGGCATGCCGTTTGCTGTTGTTGCTGGACCAGATTTTGGATGCTTGTCGCGGGACTGCTAGGAACATCTGCACTGTGTCACATCTCGTGACTCACCCGCAGGCCTCAAGTGTCGAAGTGAAGCAGGAGTGGATCAAAAACATCCGGGAGGTAATCCAGGAGAGAATCATTCACCTGAAGGGGGCGCTGAAAGAGCCCATCCCAATACCCAAAACTCCGGCCAAGCAGCGAAACAACAGCAGAAGGTGAGTATGTGTTGAAAGCAGAAGAAATGTCAGCTTGGACTTTCTGTCTGTCTTCTGGATGGATTATACAGTGAAGTGAGCTGATCCTAGACAGTTCATTGCAGGACACACACACACACACACCAGTTACCATAATTGTACATTTCTGAACTATGGAAGAGATGCCTCTAGGAGACCCAAGCAGATAGAACTGCAGGTGGGACTTGAACCCCCAACTCTAGAAGTGTTTGACTACATTGCTACCCACTGAGATACCACAATTTACTCAATTTAGGCAATATTATGCTAAACAAACTATAACTTATAAAGCATAACTTATTGAATGAGGTTCTGATGGCATTTAGACATTGACTAGCGGATGTGTAATCTCATATCTAATATATCAGGATATAAAATCGGAAGCTAAGCATTACTCATGCGGAAGGCGTCTGTCCTTTGTTATGTTAAGATTATTGGGTGTTTCCTTAGGGATGTTGGCGAGGAACTGGACAGTCAGGGAGATGGCAGCAGCCAGCCGGATACCATCTCCATCGCTTCCAGGACCTCGCAGAACACGGTGGAGAGCGACAAGGTAGCCGTGCCCGTCCCCCGAAGACTCCCACGGCCATCAGGGTCACCGGCCGCAGGGCAGCTGCAGCCGTGCTGATTTTCTGGAGCCGGGGTGTCCGTCCCGCGCGTCAATGCAGCAGGGGGTGAAGGCAGGTGCCGATGTCGTGCTGTGGACGTCTGGGCGAGATCAGAGAGGGACCAGAATCTAGGTTAACATCTTGGCCTCGTTACCAAAGGCTGCCCATGTAGTTCCAGCATGGTACTTCAGATGGTTCATAAAAAAACACAGCGATCTAATTTAAAAATAAGAAACAAAAATATTATATCACATAACTGACATATCTTGAATGGATAATGTAATTTAGAATAATTGTGTAATTGATGTAAGTGTATTTATAGTTTTCTTAAATAATAAATATCTTTTTACCTCTCAAATACAAAAAAATCTAACACGCTTCAGCTCTCAAAACTTTTTGTTCATTAAGGAATGATGATCGCATGCTCCACCTTTCTTTGGTCAGGTGACCTTTGATGGACAGCTGTGGTGCAACAGGGGTTTCCCAAGCTTTATTGTTTGAAGCAAGGGCTTTGCCACTGCAGCACAGGTGCATCATGTGGAATCATGGAAAGTCTCCGCAAACTCTGTGAAGTCCTTTGTCCTCACAGGGCGTATGAGGCACCCATAGAAGTCACAGTAAGGTTTTTTATGAACTGTTGTCATCACTTGAATTCATTTCAGCAGCTTTGTAGCGGCAGAGTATTGTTGGATACTGGTTTTTGAGGTTATTCTTCTCTACAAGGGGTTGCATTTGTTTAGAAGTTTGTTCATTATTCTCTTGTTCTTTGTTAGAGTGGTATCCTCCCTTTTCTTGGTCTGAGACAAATGCTGCTGCTTGTACTGCTGCATTCCTCTGTACTCAGCTGTACCGTTGTCCTAGCAACCAGCCAGTCTGTTCAGGTGCAGTTTGATACAGTTCTCACCTGCTGTTGGGTTCAGTTTAGTCTAAGCCTGTCGTAAAACATGCCTTTGTTAGACTCCGGTTCTGGACACTGTTTTGCAGGGGTGTCAAACTGCAGTCCTGGAGTAGCTTAGTTCTTTCTCTGTTCCACCACAAATGATTCAGCTCAACGGCTATGTGGAAATTAGCACAAGAAGTTGAATCAGGTGCGTTAAACGAGGGGAAACCCAAAAATGTGCAGGGGTCCGGCCCTCCAGGACTGGAGTCTTACACCTGTGCCCTAGAGCGCCAAGGCCAAAAGACTGCACTGTTCTGCATACTGTCTCATTTTATTCTCTACAGCAAAGTCAATTAACTGGACGTGAATAAAGTCACATGACTTTTTGGGTCTCGATCGATTGCTAATTGAAAGGTAAATTGGCAACTTGCATGAACTACGGTCCCCAAGGACGACTCAGTTCAGGCCTTGAAGTTATGCAAAGATACGCTCTTTTCTTGGATGGGCTCCATATCGAGGAGAGAGAGAGCGTGGGGGCGGAGGTTTGGAGAACGTAATGGAGGTCTGGTTGGACTTTAGCACCGTGTTGGATGGACATGTAAGCTTCATAAACATCAGGCTGCCTTTTATCTCTGCTGATTGACGCTTGCCAAACCTTCAGCTGTATTTTTACACCTCCCACCTCCGCTTGGTGGGGCTCTGAGTAATCAGACCAGCAGTGGCGTTTCTCTGTAGACCTTCTAGGTCGTACAAGTGGGAGGGTCAGCTCTGACTTTCCCAGTTGGCTTCCCTGCCCCTGATTGCAGTATTCAGGTTCCTAGCTGTGAATGTGCTGCTTTGTCTTATTGTAATGTTCGTGAAAAATGTGTGGCGTACCCTAAGAAATATGCTCAAGAAATGAACAGTGATTGGGCCTGAATGCTAAAGTTGATTGATTTATAACAGTCATATTTTATCTGCTAATGTTTGCCCAAAACGACACTATAGTGATTTTGACGTGAGTCGCTGCCCAGATGATGAATTCAAGGTGATTTTAAGTGAGAAGGTTTTATGGTTAATTTCTCTGTTTTATGTTGACTCTCTGCGAGTTGAAAAGCGGCGACTTCTTTAAAACCAGCCCCATCAGCTAGGCTTTCGAGCTTGTAGCGGCCGCCAAAATGGGAAATGTGGGTTTTCTCTGTCTCGCTACAGATTCACCAGCCAGTCAGCTGTTCCATAAACATGCACTTCTCTGGTTGTATAAGTGCCTCATTGTTTTGGCTCTCCCTAGTTTACCAGTCTCCTCTCTCCTATTTTTGTTTCGTGACAGACCCTAGCACAGGAAATGTGGGATGGGGGGTGGGGGGGTGGTGGTGGTTCTGTGTGTACCTAGAACGTGTAGGCGCTGTGTGGTTTGGGCCCAGCAGCCGTGGTTGCCCCCGTCTCCTGTTCTGCAGAGGTGATATTTACATGGAGAGATTGCTGTAAGGGTATGGGTGCCTAAGTTTTGATTTACTTGGTAGACGGCAAGCTTCCCGCCCACCCCGTCTCCGCACCTCCAGGGGGAGTTTCACTGCAGCGAGGGTTTGGCTCGCACATGCTAGGCCTTCACTTTGAAACGCATTATGCAGTTAAATAAGGGGATTTATCGCTGTGACTGTTTACTCTCTTTAATCGCCACACATTTCATTTTTTCCCTCCGCTCTCTCTTTACACCCGGGTTTATTGATATGAAGTGTTTCTGTTTCAGAGCTGTAGTTAGGACAACGCCCATGTTTTGTACTGAAGGTTGGAGTTCAGTTTAGTGTGTGTGTGTCTATGTGTGTGTGTGTCTGTGTCCCCCTCCCCCTTTACATTATGTCACTTGTTACAAAATGTTTGTCTGTGATGTTTGTGGCCAATCAGAAAGCAGCTCGATGTCTTATTTCATTACAATATGAAAAGGTCTGTCCCTCCTGCCTGACTTTTTGTAATGGACTTATTATGTTGGTTTTGTGCTGTTGCTTTCACAAGTCACAAGAATGTCCTCCTATGATATGGACACTCCCTCCCTGAGTGTGATGGCTGGGCTGCTCGCTCTCTCTCTCTCTCGCTCACTCACTCACACATGCGTGTCCGCGCTATCTCTCTCGCTGTGCCTCAGGTGAGCGAGGACGCAAAAGCCTGGCCATGAGGAAGAGCAACTCAGAGCTTGACCACTCCGTCTCATAGCCTGTTAGCTAGGACAGACAGCCAGCCAATCACATAGCCAGGTATATAGCCCACCAGCCAATCGGTGACCCCCGTACAGCTCACGATGCCCAAGTGGATGAGCTTCAAGCTGTCGAAGGACAGCCAACGCGTAAGTATCTCTTGTAGTTGAGCAACTCAAGTTGGATTGGCTTAAGGAATCGTCAGGTTTCAAGTTGTGTAACCGAGTCGTGTGTTTGTTAACGGAGGCAGAGAGGCTGGATAGGTTTGGGTATAAGTGCTGTGCTTTTTCTGAGCTAATTTTTACTTAAGAAAAGCTGGCTCTAGGGACCAGCTTGGCAGTGGTCTACAGCGTCTTCAGAGCTAACTCACATTCTGTCCTGATTTATAGCATTTGCTGAGATTTTGAAATAAGTATAATTTTAAAAAGCTGTGTTTCCATACAAGGAAAAAAATCCTTCACATTTGACTTTTAACCTTTTAACTCGAAGGAAAAAAAGTAAAGGTGTTTATTACTGGTTTTAACAATGAACGGGAATTAACAATGACAAGTATATTTTGTGGACAACATGTTTAGAATGAAATACAGTTATGCTGTTTCAAATTTTAGAGTTCTTGAGTCATCCTGCGTGGTTAAAAGTTAGTATCTGTGGAAATCGGGTGTTAAAAGTCGATGCGTGGAATGATGCCGTTGAGTATCAGGAATGACGCAGAAAGGCACAGGGGGTTTTTATCCACGTCTCCTGCGGGATGGCAGGAGCGCCATACTGGCATGACTGTGCCCGAGGAAAGCGCTCGACGTTTGCCCCATCTTCCAGCACAGCATGCCCATAGCTCCGTTGGATCTACAGAAGAAGCTGGACCTTTTTCAGCACCCACGCACGTGTTGGCATCTGAGCTTGCGAGTTGGAAGGACCTCGCTGAGTTTGCGTTTATTTTACATGCATTGATTCAAAAGAGGCTTTTGTGCAAAGTGACATACAAGGAGGGCAGATAATCTATTACGAGCGTCAGCTGTCAGGAGCCGGTTTAGATGCAAGTGCTGTAGGCTGCGCTGCCAATGAGTGACAAGAAACAAGTGCCAGGAAGTTGAAGGAGCAACAGGTATACAAAACACTCTTTAGGACCTAGCGTCAGCTATATGAGTAGATGACACTAGACGTTTCTAGTAGGAAATACGTCTAAGTTCAAACACAAGCAAGCATCCAATAATTCCAAGTGTAACTATTTCTGTGGAACAGTCAATAAAGTGTGAGAGCAGAGGAGGGTCAGTGGTGGGGTTAGGGTTAGGGTTTGTGAGCTATTCCCATAATAGATGGTTCTCCAGACATTTCTTGAAGGTTGCAAGGGATTCTGCAGGCCTGTTATGGTTCCAGTCCACTAGTTTGTCTGGGCTAGACTAGTCTCGCCTCAGACTAGAACTAGCTGTTGTTTGCAAACTCTCGATTCCCGAGGTCCGTTCCCTGGATTTGCCGTGTGTGAATTGTGGAATTGAGTTTCTTTTCAGAGTGTGTGGAAAGATTTAAGATAACAACACAAAACGTAATTACGGACAGAAGTTGTAAAAGGTGACCCCATTACTGACATGCACCTGTGCAATGCTGGCTGCATCATCCATCCCCCTCCCGCCTCCTCCATGTTGCCGAGCAACGGGGCCACCATGCCTTCTCAGAGCGACCTGATACGACGCAGATGTTGGGCCGAGAGGGGAGGCCACCGTCACGTGTCCGCCCGTGACGCTGGTCCCAGAGAGGGCCTGACATTTCGGGGACAAAAGCAGACTTAAGTAGTAGATGGATCCGGTGTCGGTATGGTAACTAACACCGTGGTGATGGCTGTCATTCAGCAGCCTGAGGAAACGGATAGTGAACGATAATAACATTTAGGTTTTGTGTCAGTGGCTAATGGGTGTTTTTTTGCCAAAGTGGCTTTCAATGTCACACTTGCGTTTATTCAGGTTTAAATCCGAGTGTCTTAACAGGAGGTCGGATTAAATACCGGACTTTAAGGTGACGCAGCATAGCCCCTCTCAGCATTTGAACCCTTACCCTACTGGTAAATGACTGCAGCGTGGACGAATCGTCTATAGACAGCCTCATAGACTGCCTCACCCTAAAACTGCATCCCTGTTTAGGTTTCATCACGGTTTTGCATTTTGTCCTTCGTTAGCGGATCAGCACTTAAAAAGGGGGCAGCTGTTTAATGGAGTGGTTCAGATTGCTCCCATCGGAAGCCTAAAGATGAAACGATTTGAACTCGGTCAAGTTCTGTAACTCCTGAGACGCGTTCGCCTTCCTTCTGGCGCTCGGCATCTGCTCAGAGCAGCCGAGCAGACTTTGTCTTTGGCACCCTGATCATTTCCACATATGACTGGTGTGTGCAGTGTGTAGCACTGAGGTCACGCAAGCCTGTTTTCCGTGCTGTGGTTGTCGTGGTCTTTGGTAACCACAAGAGCACATTAGTCTCAGCTCGTCTGGGATTAGTTTCCGTAGTAAAATATATAAAAATTCCCTTTTTTCTTGTAAAGTTAGCTTTTAAGTACCCAGAGGGTGTGAAACCTGTGAAGACTTCCAGCTGTGTGTGTTGTGCACGTGTGCGTGTCCAGCCTGTCTGCTCTCTGTGACAGAAATAGCGGACGAGTTGCGGGTCGTCGTAGCGCCCACGTCTGAGTAGCCTTTTTGGACGTGGCTCTCCACAGTCCTGGAAAGCCAGATACTTTAGTACTTCCCGCTTCCCGGAGGGCCGTCCGTGTGCCGCTCTGGGCCGTGCCGTTTAAAAAACGCATCCTGTGGTCTTCTGCCATCAGTGCCATCTTTAACAGGGCTTGGAGGGACTGGCTGAGCAGAGTGGTGCTGACATCACAGAGTGGTGCTGACATCACAGAGTGGTGCTGACATCACAGAGTGGTGCTGACTCGCTGGGGGGTGACAGGTAGCTTTCTGTGTTGTGCTTCGCTTCGTGGGATCTTTGCCCTGGGTGGCCAGAGAGATTCTATACAGCTAGTTAGCTTATTCACTGAAATCTGTGATTTTACAGCCTGGAAACTGACTGTCAGACTTTTGAATGGCTGCCATTGCAGACAAACGTGTGTGTGTGTGTGTGTAAGTGTCTTGGGGCAGGGTGGGGGATTTTGGGCAGGGCTGGTGTGAGATGAACTTCCATTCAGGCTACACAGTATTTCTTGCTGTTACCGTATGAGGGGAATAAAATTCTTTTTCTTGCTGTGAAGTTTTCAATACAGGGTAAGAAAGCTTCTCTTTTTAAGTGTTTATTGTCAAGGCAGCTTAGTTGTGGTAAGGGACTTTATCTAAGGACCTGTTTTTAATAAGTCTAGATTGTGTTGACCAAATAAAAACGACATTTCATTTGAAGATTGCATTCGTATTTTCATTTGATGACTTTGATACTCAGGATGCAATACTCTGCTAAAGTAATATTTCTCAGCATTTGTATTCATATTAAAAATGAATTTTGGATCTTTATAAGGAAAATTATTGTGTTTTCCCTGTTTGTTTTGTAAATTAAGTTAGGCTAAAGGAACCAGTTCAGCTTTTCCAGAATTCAGCAAAAAAGTAACCTTTTCTGTATCTAATGAATGAATCATACTGGTTTTGCTACCGCGGTAATGTGAAATGGTTCCTCCTATCCTTGTCAGTAATACTGGTTTACGGGGTCTTGATGTTAAGTGTAGAATGGTAAGTGGTCACCCTTCTTGGTCTTATAATCTTCAAGAGGGTAACTGATGGATGGTGTTTTTTTTTTTTTTTAAATTTGGGCATCCAAGTTTGTACGCAATACAGATACGTGCTGGTACCATAAAGGATGGGAGATGTTTCACAGACACTATGATTGTGGACAGTAATACTGAGATATGGTCTTTTTTATTGAATTGTTTGTCATATGACTTTTGGATGACCAGAAGGATGTAGTGTCAGACCCTGCAAGGTAACCTCCTCTTGTGACTTTTCTGTACGTTTCTCTTCTGAGTAAAACGGTAAGGTTAAATTAGTCAGACGTAAGGGTACTTTATAGTATAATAGTAGACTGTGTTGACTTTCTGAATATTCTGCAGTTTTCAGCTGCAGTGCTGATTTCCTTGCTGTCTGGAGGGGCGTCCCCCTGTCACTATTTATCCCCAGATGTGTCCACACATGGAACATGTTTCTCATTTAGTATATAGCGGATTTAGCGCTCAGCTCGCCAGAGAGGAGTATGTGCGTTGGTCAGCGCGTGGGTTGTGATCTCGCAATGATGTCTGAGTGGAATCTCAATGTCACGTTCAGCGGGCGAGACCCCGGGGCTTGCCAACACGCTGCCGCTGCTCGTGCGAGGCGGGCGGTGAGGATGGAGTCGTGTGTGAATGGAGGGGGGGGGGGGGGCAGGGGGTGACGTCATGC
>JAODLC010000038.1:19937425-19967364 GCA_026781145.1 Hippopotamyrus pictus | reverse complement strand
ACAGATGCACACCCATAAATTTAGATGAGTGAAACAAAACAATTGTGCTGTGGTCTCTTAATTTCTTCCAGAGCTGTATATGTGAGCAGGTACATAAGTAAATAAAACTGGAAAGAGAAAGAAGATGAATGTCTGTCAACCTGCTTTTGGGAGATAAGTCATTGTTGTCACAGACCTGCATATTGTTTTGGCAAATGATAGAACTTCATTTGTATGTTAAATAATATTCAGATGGGAGGGTGGTCACTGCATAGCACTGCAACCTCACACCATCAGCACTAGAGACCCCCTTTCCATTTTCCATTTTGTGTGTTTTTTTTTTTTTTTGGCCACTCCAGTTTGCCCACAGCCCATGTCAGGCTAATTAGCATCTCTAAATTAGCTGTAGCGTATGAGTATGAATATGTGTCTGTGCCCTGTGCTGGACTAGCTTGTCACACTGGGAATACCCCAGCCTGGGATGAGCTCCCCCCCATGTGACCCGGAAGCAAGGATAATATTTAAGCGGATGTTCATTCATTTATATCTGATCTGTCAAGGCCAGTGGTCACCCAGTTGGCGGACTCTGGTCCACGTCTGGACTGAAATACAATCCAGATCAAACGGTGGCTTGAAATTTTTCTGTCAAGGTTCCCCACAATTGACAAACTTTATTGTGGGGGGACTCCCCGCCTTGCTTGGCAATTTTTTTTTCCTGGCCTTCTTGGCTGGTGGAATTTGGGGGCTCTTGGTGGAACCTGGCATGATCACCAGTCGGCCTTCATTGATGGTTGCATCCCTTTTATTTCATCATGACAGATGCCTGCTCTGCTAGGGAAAACCCAGGCAAAGCTTCAGGGATTTGTTTTGAGACGTTTTGCGTGGATATTTACTGGGAGTGGTTTATATTGTAATAGTTGCTCTGGGTGTTCTCCCACCTGATTGGCTGCTGAGCCTCACTGGAGCCTTTGTTTAAAAGGGTGTAACTTGAGACGCTCTAAGTGCATGTGTGTCAGCGTGCGGCTTTTTATTTTTTCTTTTCCTCTTGCACATTCACACGGGTTGGTGAGCTGCACGCTGTGTGACCTGCCCCTTCTGGTGGTACCTCCCACTACCCTCCTCCAGAATATCAGGCACAGCAGAGAGCGGACACTGGCACTGCAGTCCTGCTTGTGGATATCACTGCTCGTGTGGCGCTCTCAGTCTCTTGTGGCTAACCCCCCTACACCACCCACCTCTTACCATGAGATCGTAACTGGGCAGGATGAAAGGCGGAATGGGCTGCTGTTCTTGCCACTGGTGCTTTGGCTGGACCCTGGAGCACTGCTGCTGCTGCTGTCCTGCCATTACTGGTGCGTTACTCGTTTCCATTGCTGCTAGGTTCCTCCAACTGGGACTGGGTACCCAAGTTCTGCAATTGGTGAGAGTTGCCCTTTGTTGGGCCATGGAGCTCAGGTTCCAGAATGCGTGAGGTGCACTTGATTTGGGCATGGTGCTCCGGTTCCGGAATGGATTTGAGCTGCATTTGATTTGGGCATAGATCTCGAGTGATGGAATGTGTGTACACGGTTCCATGACTTGACCGTTCTCATTCAATGAATGAATGTTATGGACATTGTACTGCTGGGAATGTTGTTTGTTGTTATTATTGTTGCATAGACCCACAGCCTCAGGGAGTGTGTGTATATATACATAAATATTAGGAAGATACATCCAGCAACTTTTGTGATTTGGGGTTTCATCTCTTCCGTCTCTTTGGTCTCCAGCTGATGCTTGCGCCAAGCTGGACTCTGTAGTTCATCTTCAGCCTTGGGCTTGGCATGAAGCCTGATATATCCGCACAGACTGCCTGAGACTTAGCTGGGTGGCTCCGTCATGTCGACGAAGGCTATAGTGTTCCCTTCTCTGTCCGATTTGCTGTCTGTCGCAAATGGTGCAGGAAGACTCTGTGGCGACGAGTAACTGGCCCTGCCAGGTACAGCTGGGCGATCTGGCCCGGTACCACAATGCCAGTGAAGAGAATGAGGATGGCATCTTCACTGGCAAATGACACCGGAATGTGTGCGGTCTAGGTTCCAGACAACAGCTCCATGCAAAACAGTTTGGCGTTCAACTCAAATTTGCCTCTGTTTTGATGATTAACATGGAAAGTACAGTAGCTGTTCATCTCATGTGCTGAGGTATTTGAGTGACAACAGTATTCCTCGATGCGTTTCTTTGAAAGGGAGGTGGGACATGTGTTTATTTTGTAAGATGTTATTTTGTCACAGCTGTCAGTGACGATAAGAGAGAAACCCCTGGTATGGGGACATTTAACTGTAAGGATGTGATCCGTCCTGCAGACCTGTGGTACGTCCCTCATGTGACTTTTTGGGACTTTGCTCTATCATTTGTCACACATCAGGTTCCCGTCACATTTTCTGACTAAACTGAAAGTTAGACTTTTTTATATGCAGAACAGCAGTTCCCTTAAAATCTGTTCAGTTGTTGCTGTTACTGTTGTTGTTAGGAGTTGCCAGAAACGGGAAATGGGAATCCACTGGTTTGGGTGTGAAGGATTATAAAACTTGGAGTGGCCATGCAAGAGTCGTAGGTGGAAATGATGGGTGGAACTGAGCTGTGATCCTGGGAGCAGAGCCGTGTGTCATAGGCTGGTGCCGCCCAGTGGGAAGGCGTGGGGACGATGGACAGACTGGTCAATCAGGTTTCCATACGGTACGACGCCATCTGTCACACATCAGCTACTGCAGCCAGGAGCCGTCCCACTCCTTGGTCTCCTGCTGTGAGAGAGGTCGCTGGCTTGGTGCTCCTCATTGCCAGGAACTTGTGTTAGTAGCTAAACACGAGAGAGCTCGTGTGAGTAAACTCAGGCTAGGAAGGTTGTGATGGTATGATAAACGAACCCCCCCCCTCACCGATACTACACACCCGTGTTTGTGCATAATTACATCTTGCATAAACAATGTGAAGAAACCAACAACCTCTAATTATGCCGTTTATGTTGTAATGAGTAGCCATTTAAGCTTTAAATATCGCGCATTTAGAAAGGAAATCTCTCCAACTTCAGTTTGGTCCTATATAAATCACTTGCTTCCTGCTTCCTGCTTCCCCATGTGTACCATACATTAATTGTGAAAAGAACCCAGTGAGTGTCTTTTTTATTTTTTTTTTAACGTTTCGTCGAACATCCCAGGCTGGTGTTGTGGAATGTTCTGGAATGTTGGTAGGGGAGCATGTTTTGTCCCATGGGCTGAGACTAGAGTCTCTTGGGGAAGTTGTCTGGCCTTCCTGTGGAGATCATCATGTCAACCAAATGGTCACCGTGGAAAGTACATGTGGTACTTCTGTCTGAAATGGTTAGGGTTCGGGTCAGTCATGGTGCGTTTGCCTGCCGTTCCCTGAAAAGCCCAGATTATTCCGAGACTGACTGTGGGGGCGGGTAGCATCCAAGGTTATTGTACAAGTGCATGTTCTGTCTCTCTTGCTTTTTGTCTTTGCCAGGATAGTGTGGTGTTTGTGTTCTCGCTCTGATTTTCGGTTACAGACGTCCAGTGCTGTGTGACCTGCGGAGTCGTTTGGACCTGCTGATAGCGACAAATGCAAATCACTGTGGAAAAAAATAAGAAAATACTACTAAAAAGGCGGCAGTTTGAACAGAAATTGTCGCTTTGCAATTTCTGATTTTTATCAAAAGCAGAAGCCGAACGCAAGCTTCGAGGAGGAGAATAGAAGCTTTAAATGTGCTGAAGGTCACTGGTGAAACATCCCATCTGACACGCACAGTTAGCAGATAACATTATCAGTCAGCTGGGAGAAAAGCGCTCGAAGCTGCTTGGAAAAGCAAAGCCCTGGGGTCTTGTCAGTACGCACAATGCTCCCGATAAAGGGTCTTTAATTCCTGCGGCAGGTCCGTGTAGTTTAGAATATGTGTTATTGTTTACAGATAATTACTCCTGGAATAGCTACCTAGTCTGTACATCTAGCATGGTCGCCTGCTTCCAAAGATTTAAGCTGGCGTGCTGTGTTTCTCTTCAGGAGTTAGTACCCTTCACGCCTTTCTGTTGACTGTTCCTTAGAATACTCATCCCTCTGGTAGGAAATATTCCAAATTCTCTTCCGTTGAGAGCATGGTCCCAGTTTGTTTTGTGACTTGTTTACGCTGATGTCGATTTGCGTTAAATAGATCCATTCTTCCACAATCCCATTTCGACATCTTTTCCGTTCTAACCTGGGAATAAGGAAGTGACCTTCAGTCTTGCTTTTCATGCTGCGTCCAGCCAGTTCATCCACACTGCTGTGAATGCTTCTTTTGAAGCGGGTAGATGTTTCTCCTTTCTCCGTGGCCCTATTTTCTTTAAACAAGGACATTTTTCTGAAAGGCAGATAATTTATTTTTTTTTTCCATGCAAAATGAAAAGAAGTGATTTTGATCATCTGTTTTTAGGTCTTTGTGTTTAGTGAAAACAACTACGTATTGTGTGTGGGTCTGTGTGCGTGTCTGCTCAGTGCGGGCTTTCTGTATCTCAGCAGGGAGATGCAGCTAGTGGGACACTTCTGCCCCTCACTGTTTCCAGTGTAGCTAAATATGGGCAGCAGGTGGTGTAGTGGTCAAGGAACCACAGACCAAATATCTGCTAGTTGATATTCGTCTTTGGGAAGTGCTGTCGGCTCTTTTCCTAGCCCTCTGCAAAGTGTAGAACTGTAAGGTGTAAATTTGTTTTGTATCAGAGCATCACTGTAAATCCACCACAGAATCTGGATGGAAAATCCGACCTGTGACGGGGCGGAGCGTGGAACGGCCCGTTTCTAATGCGCTACAGACAGTACTTGCGCGCTGTCGTCAGTCGGAGGGCAGTGTGAGGCTTCCGTGACGCAGTCCTCCAAGCGCCACCTTCAGGTCACGGGGACCCTGACGCAGGGCGGCCGTCAGCCATTACTCGCAGCGTTGCGTCCCTCTGTGGATCTGACGAGGCTTGGCGGCGAGCCGACGTGACCCGATTCTCCCCGAAGCCAAAAAGGAACATTGTGGGCTCTGAGAGGAGGGAAGCAGCGGCCCCACATTACCCCCCCCCACCAAAGCTGCATGTACGAGACAGCAAAAGGGCCCCATTCACGGCATCAATGCAGCTCTACTCGCCTGTCCCTCGGAGCGGCGGACAGTGACTCTGCTCTCCCGTCGTACGGCTGCCTGGTCCACAGAGCTGTTCTCGGGGGCGCTGTCGTACGGTACAAGGTCATCCATTCAGCCGCGTACTTCCTAGCGGAGAGAACTAGGCAGCGGATCCCATGGCTGTGCAGCTGTGGTCTGGCCTGAATTAGGCAGCACCCCTTAGCCTACAGGACTGGTTACCTAACCAGGCGATTTTATACTTCATGTCCCTGGACATCTGCTCCAAGTTCAAGGGCTTTTTGCTTTGCTGTTTCTTACTGTAATGTTTTTAACCACCTTTTAGTTCTTAATCCACCACAGCCCCCATCCCCAGCCCAGGTCAGTGATCTCTGCTCATTTCCTCTCAGCAGATACTTTTGCACAAACCGTGTATGTGGACAGCTATATAAATGAGAATTGCCAAATTAAGCCACACCCATCGTTGACAGGTGTATATAATCAAGCACACAGTCACATAATGTCTTACAACAAACATTGTCAGCTAAATGAGTGCTTGTACAGCAGAGGTTAGTGACTTCCCACTCGTCACCATCATAGGACGTTGACTCTCCAACACGGCGGTTCACACCGCATTTCTGCCTTGCTGGAGCAGTTCTGGTCTAATGCAAGTAATCGTGAAGATCAGAACGTCAGGGTGCAAATTCAGGTGTGAAGTAGTCGACGTCACAAATTCACAGAAAGGGAGCTGGCAAGGTAACATCAACACCCACCCTGAATGGCCACAAAGCCCCCCAGCAGTGTTCTGACATCTAATGGAAAGCCTCCCCGGAAGAGTAGTGGACTGATGATATCGTGATTTTGCACAAGCTGGTGGCTGCATAATCCTGGCCATGTAGCGTGAGATGGACTGAAGGCAGAGCCTTGCATTAAAGATCTGCTCGGCTTCTGTCCTTTAACCTACAGCGGCCTTGCTCACGTGTGCTGCGAAATAGGTTTCCCAGTGTATGACGTTCATCGTAATACTGTACCTAAAGAACAGACTTCGTTTGCGACCGATAATGGTCGCTGTCCAGCCTGTCGGAAGCAGAGCCCGACGGCGGCTGGGGGGGGGTCCGGCCTCGCCTCGGGTTTTATCTGCACGCAGCACATGGGGCCGCCGAGGCTTCAGCGCTTCCTGTGCGCGTGACTCGCCTTCTCTCGCGCTTCGTTCACCGGGCGGACTTACGCAAGCATGGCGCGCCGAGTCCTGCTCATCACAGCACAGGGCCGCCCCCTCAGCCCCCAGCGGCCTCATCGTCGGGGCGGTTAATAGGCGACCCGATTAACAGAGTCTGGTAACACAGTAACTTGGAGTGTTTGCGAACAAATTCTTAACCCCTCGACTTAACTTTTCGGTTTTATGCAGTTTTAAGGATCCTACCTCTTGGTTGCATTTTTGCTAGCTTGGGCTCCTCTGTCTGGAATTACAGCATGGTGTTATATGTATTGTATTATTCATCATTGCCCTATGACATCATTTCTGTGCACCCGTGTCTGGATGGAGTGATGTGGAGAGAAGGGTGGGGCTCCTTAAGGTGTCTCCCGTCTTTAATCAGTGCAGCTTCTCTCACTCGCGCTAAAGCGACGATTGTGTTACCTGACCTTCGTAATTACTCAGTCAGCCACTTTACCTACCTTCACAGCCCAAGTGTGGCTTTGGAGAGTGTCGAATCTTCAGTCTGCACGCTGTTCATATGGCTGCTTGTTGTTCTGCTGGATGGCGTCAAGGGTCAAAGCAGATTATGCTCTGAAACGGGGGTTTGTTTCGGTGTAGTTGAAATAAGATGTGCAGACACAGCTGAATGCTGTTGATTTAATACCCTTGAGCACAGTGTTTAAATGACTCCAGCGGAAGCGTCTGACTGTTTGATTAAAAAAACGTGTATGTGTGTCTATATTTCTGTCTGTATTTCTGTGGCCATGCAGAGTCCTGTCCAGAGCACTGTGGCTTGTGCATGTGCTTTCAGCTGCCTCATCTGGTACCATTTTAAGGCTGTAAGTAAAGGCTTTGGGTAATAGAGGTCTCTGCATGACATGGGAGTAGGCCAGCGGGTTGGCTGTTAAGGAGGAGGGCTACATTGCAGAGTGGTACGGCCGCCAAGCCATTGGCCCACCGTCAGTAACGTGCATGCACATGGTGAGCCGCATGTCGTCAGTTAGCGGACCCTGAGAGTTCCCTGGCTGTACGGGAAAGATCGTCACGCTGAAGTAACGAAGTCCATCTATCTGCGGGGGCAGGGGCTGCATCTCCGTACCCAGCAGCAGCAGCCTCGCGCATGCGAGACCGTGTTTGTGTTGACCAGCGTTGTGCGTCGAGTTTGTTCCAGTCATTAGGCTACGTCGTGCTAAAGATGTGTAGTCGGTTTTGTTGCGGGAATGGTGTTTGGGGTACATGAACACCACGGTTCCGCTAACATTTCTGGGCCTGACTTTCTCAGGGCCCCGGAATAGATGGAACAAAGCCTGCCTTTTCAGCATTGTCGGGGGCACAGCTGACAAAGGGGGGGGTACACAAGGAGCCGCGGGCACGTCTGGGGGCTTTCAGACTCAGCCGGCACTCATGTCCTTGTAAGACCTACACTGGGCAGGATGCTGAGCAGAACCGTGTGACGCAGGGATGGGAGGAAGGAGGAGGACTGCCTGAAAGAGAGGAAGGCTATCGGGCTGCAGCAGCGTATGGGCCCGGGTATCTGGGTCACGTTTTCTGTGCTCGATTGTTTTGGTCTGGTGCTAAAACGCAGATGAAGTGAGGGAATGCTCCCTCCCTCCTTTTCAGCGCTCTCGTTTTCTTATGACTCACTAACACACTTTCTTATGATGTCAAACAGGAAGCAATTTCCCGAAAGGTAAATGGTTCATAACCATATGGGCCAGGGTTGTTGTCGAACTGGTCAGGAAGAGAGGAGATTGCAGAGAAACACGTCTGATGTTGTTCCGGGGGGGGTGAAGCCCCCCTCGCTGCAGGGATGTGCTCTTCACCCGGCCCTCATGTGACTGGCTGACTGCGAGGACAAGCGTGTCGTTCATGACTCATGGCACTGCCTGCCCGTGAAATCTAGGGGAGGGGAAATCGTACGCAGTCATGTGCTCCGTGACCGGAACCAGGTGGCGAGATAAGGTTCTACCGCTGAGCTGCGCAGCTTCCAAACTGAGTGAACAGAACCACAGAGCTTGCTGTCATGCCTTAATTGTTATGCCTTAATTGGGAGAGCAGGCATGCAGTTGCATGGACAAGATTTCGGCCTGTTTTGCTTTTGGTTCTTATCGGGGTCTCTGTGCTTGGCTGGCTCTTCATATGCTGAGTGAAGATCATCTCGGTCTGATTCTTTTTTCTGCACCCTGAACTTGCATGGTGACCCTAACATGTGCCTTAAAATGCCAGGGGGGGTGGGGGGGGCGATACTTTGTAGGATTCACACTTGCATTTAACGGGGCTGGGATTCAGCAGGAGCATTAAACCCCCCCTCCGGGGTGTCTGTCAGACCTGGGGTGTCTTTCACCTCATTCGCATTTCGTGATTGTTACTCGGCGCCATTTGATTATGAGATTATGAAAGAAAGTTCATTGCAGTTGTTTTTCTCCATGTGGCGGTATATGAAATAAAGGCTGCAGAACAATGGTGTTTTTATATATACAGTATATATATATGTGCATGTGACATGCTGCTGCTTCTCGTACTTACAGCTAATACTAAGAGTATTATTTTGGACAAATCAATTTCAGCTGGAAGCTCAGCTTTGGTAAAGGGATCTTTACACTGGATGCGGCGGCTCTCCTCGGCCTTTAAGACGCCATCCCCGTTTGCTCTTTCAGAGAACTACTCGGTCGGCGGCTCGGATGCCAAGACCGACTCGGTGGCCACCCTACAGCCGCAGGCCTCCGTCGGCTCCATCCAGAGCGGCTCGCCGGGCTCCAAGCGGCCCAGCAACACGCTGAAGAAGTGGCTGACCAGCCCCGTCCGGCGCCTCAGTCACGGCAAGGCCGACAGCGCCGTCAAGAAGGTGCCCGGCAAGCCCAAGAAGCGGGAAGGTCGCAAGAGCATCGACCTCGGGCCCAAGTTTGAGCAGGACGAGAGTGCCGACGAGGTAACGGGGGCCGCGGACCTCCTCCCCCCGCTTGTGCCCCGCGGGCTGATTTCTGTCCCATGCTCGAGGCTGCCGGCAGGGGGTTTGTGCGTCTTCTATGCCAGTTATCTGTCCCCTTGTCCTAAAGATGGCTGACTCCAGCTCTCCGTAGGTACGTCTCATCGCTAAACGAATTCCAACGAAAAATAACTTCACGTGCGTTCATGTGACCGGAAGCCGACGTTTTTGGTTTGGCCAATTTCTGTAGAACCACATTTGCATGGAGCAGAATGGAGTAAATAAGGAAGTTTGATCGTTGGAAGGTAGCAGGCCTTGCTGGGACGTACCAGTTGTTCCCTAAAAGGTCACACTTTCCCTGGTTTTGTCCCCCTATCTTGTACTGCTCCCCCCCCCCCAACCTCCCAATAGCTACCTCAAACCAATGGTACTAAAGTGCTTCAGCTACACAGCCTTTATTTATAATGTCCATTTATCTGACCACTGAGCAGATAATGTTTCATTAAAGCTCCTTGTTTTCGTAACGAGCCTCTGGAGCATTCTGAACTACAGCGTATGTGAAAAACGCTCAGGCGGGTCACCTGACCTCAGGCAGGACACATCATGACACAGCTGGACGTGTCCTTGTTTGTGTGGTCAAGGCCCTTGCCCCTGGCTGGGGTTGCGTGTGCCTGTCAGCTGAGTTACACACATGCTGTCCTTGGTACAGGCGCCCCCTGTAGGCCTGGGTGACAAAGAGCCTGCCTTTTGGTGGATCTTGTGAAAGTGGTTTTTTTAAGGTGTTTGAATTGAAATTGCCTTTCCTTGGCAATTTAGATTCTACTTGTAAATGACCGTAAATTTAGACATCCTTATTTGAGAATTATTATGCCTTTTTATTTGCAACTGCATTTTCTGTGGTCACTCTTTGGAAAGTATTTCTAGCACGGTATCGCTGTGATACCATCTGTAACTGGGGTGAAAGCCTTGTCTTCAGAATGTTTCCTTTCCTGCTTTTAATACATGTGATTTACCACACAAAGATGCTGTTTATGGCATTTTTGCATTTCAGATTTCAGCAGCACCGCAAAACATCTTTTTTTTATAAGATTCTTAGCAGATGTATTTATCCAAGAGCGAGAAAGTCGGATCAGGAGCTGAGTGTTCAGGGCTTTGCAAATCACTCAGCTGACCCCAGGATTCGAACCGGTGACCTTCTGATCATAAGTCTGCTGTCCTTACCTTAGTGTATCGTATCACTGTCATGCAGACGGCTCACAGTTATACCTTCCACTCAAGCTGGGTGAAAATGGTGACCTTCCACAATCCCTACTGTGCAGTATTGAATGTCAAACAATTTCCTTAAACTAAACCCAGACGATTTGATTTTATTGCGCAGCACTTTTTTGGACACCTGCTGTCTTGTAAATGTGCAGTATAAATAAAGGTGACTTGACTCGACCTACCCACTGAGCCGCACAGCGCCCCCTAGCAGTGTGTGTCCCTGTTTGCATTTTTGTTGGCACCTGAGCAGCCCCAGACTGAGCTCGTACGCCTGTTCCATCCCCTTTGATGGAAAACCGATCCCCTTTCCTGGCTCCTCTCAGCCTTTGATGTCAGCGATTTCCATCTTTGCTTTGCATGGAATGAATGGCCTGCTCCGCAGTGGCATCTGGTCTTTCTGGAAATGCTCTGCTGGGGACTCAATGGGACAAAAGAGGGCCTGTCATGTGGGGCGGAGTCAGAGGACGGCCGGAGGGGGGTCGACGTGCCCTCTGACCTCCCCCCCCCACCCTGCGCCTCTGGTCTCTTGCAGAGGGCCAGGAAGGAGGGCACGCTACCCAAATCTGCGTCCGGCATGCAGAGCGGAGGGGAGGAGGAGCTGGAGGACGAGGCGCACACCCCCCTGCCTCCCCCCATGGAGATCATCAAGGATCCCTCGTCCCAGGAGGAGAAGGTACGGCCCCTTTAGGGTTCTATGCTGCTGCCGCTTCCTCTAGCTTCTTTTTGCTCCAGTTTGTTCTAAGCTTATCAAAAGCAGTTCTGGGTTCTGTATTGGTTCCCAGCAGGCACTAGTCCTCACAGAGCAGGGGTGGGGTGGGGGGGCATACGGAAGTTCTCCTGCTGCTGTTATCTATATGCATTTATCTGCTGATGCTGCCCCCTTGCAACCGTGTGGATGAGTGCGGTCCGAGACGCGGTGACGTCCAGACATGCGCCTGGCTTCTTCCTCCTTCCGCATCATTCCGATGCCCCCCCGTACTAACTGGGCTGATCCACAGGCCTGTCTGACTATCCATGCCTATCCCCCCCAACTCCGCCCGCATCTAACAGCAGCTCGTCTCTCCCCACCCCCCCGGCACGCATACCCACCCGCCTGCCTCTCTCTTGCCCACTCGCTCCGCACAGTCCGCCGCTTTGCTTGCCGCGCGCCAAAGCTCCGTCGAGATCCCCAGTGCGGCCGAGCTGGTCAGCGCCATAGAGAGGCTGGTCCAGACCAAGACGGTGAGTGTCGGATCCTCCCGTTCACGTTCATAGGGAAATGACGGCTCGCTTTCTTATAGTCCAGCTTAAACACGCAATGCTGTCACCCCGCCCTTGTTCTTAATTAAATGCTGCATTGCTAGTTCGCTAGTTTAAATCCTAAACTGGTTCGTCTGAAACCGATCGGACGATTTCCCTCCTGCAGAGCCTGGAGCCGTACCCGCGGCTTTGCGCGCTGACCGCGGCCGCCGAGCAGCCCACCATGGCGCCCAAGAACCCAGAGGCAGAGCAGCGAGCCAAGGCTCTGCGCGGCCGCATGTAAGGCCCGCCGTGGCCCCGCCCCCTGAGCCCAGGCCCCGCCTCTTTTCACCATGAACACAGTCCTTAGCATGTGACAGCATTGACACAGATTTTGAAATATAGCACTAAATCACACACATGTTTCTTAGTCACACCTCCCTTTTTCCTGTATCATCTCCATTTCTTTATCCTCAAGGTTTTATTTTCATTGTTTGATCCCATTCTGAGGATCTTTCCTGATCTTTCTCACCAAGAGAAATCAACACGAGTCTCAGGATGGCATCACACCATGCCTCAAACCAGACTTTGATAACATTTGAGGATGTATAATAATGTCTCCTATGCGAAAATGAGCAGCTGGACTAACATACACTGGGCGTTTGCACAGCCAGCTGCTGGATTTCGATGACGAGCTGATTTTCGTTAACCACCGCATCGCCCTCTGCTGGCCATTTTGTCATTGCTGTTCCTTTGATTGGCTCTGGTGATGCTTAAAGCTTTGCCCGTCGACAGGTTTGTGCTTAACGAGCTGATACAGACGGAGAAAGATTACGTAAGGGACCTGGGCATCGTGGTAGAGGTGAGTCACATGAGCAGGTCGGCATAACCTAAGGTCACAAGGTCACTTCACACTCTGTTGATGATGAACTATTCCGACCCACCGCCCTGAATAGTGCCGTGGGTCTCTGTTATTTCCCTACTAGTCACTGTCCTTGTAAAAGCCTGTTTGTGTCAAACATCTGTGTTGTATGAGACATCTACAGATATCCTGAGCCTTATCTGAATGTATTTCCCTAGTGTGAGTTTCTCTATGCACGTGTGAGCGTGCACAAGTGCTTCTAAACTTAGATTTTTATTCATGTTTGTCAGAAAAGTAAACGTAGACTCTACAACTTCAATTGTGCTATCTATTTAAAGGTTTGAAAAATCGTAGATACACTGAAGCCAAAATAGTAGTTAAAAAAATATATCTAAACATTCATGAAATATATTAAGTCGGCTTTAGTGATGGGCAGGGTTGTTAATGTTTGCGTCTGGATGTCTTAGGGGTTCATGAAGAGGATAGAGGAGAAGGGGATCCCCGAAGACATGAAAGGAAAAGACAAGATAGTCTTTGGCAACATCCATCAGATCTCCGACTGGCACAGGGAGTACGTCGACAGTGCAGAGTTCTGCATTTTGTAGCCCACACTCTTTAGACCTTGATTAATTATGTTTCTTTTCTCTCCTTGCAGTTTTTTCCTGGGTGAACTGGAGAAGTGTCTTCAAGACCATGACCGACTTGCGGAGCTTTTCATAAAACACGTATGTAGGAGCATGGGTCACGCGTCCTCCATCTTTGTTTGTTTATTTATGTTTGTTTATTTATGTTTGTTTATTTATGTTTGTTTAAAGCATCCAATCGGGCTGCAGGCCTCCCGTTCCAAATGCCTTTCTCATGCGATGCGTGAGCCTGCTGTCCGCCTCCTAATTCTACAAGAACTTGTCGGATCCCAGGCCAGTTTCCATGGTCAATTCCAGCAGCGAATGTTAATGTGCCACAGCTGGGCTTTGACCCAGACGCTCTGTGAAACGCCTCTTATATTGGTCCCAGTTTGACTATGAAACTCCTGTTAGCTAACACGCTTAGCGGACGCCTTATCAGAAATCTGTGTGTTTTACTTTTCCAAAGGGGGATGCGTAACCAAAGGCTTGGCTGCACCATGTCTCTTGGTGCGAGCTTTTGTTTCCCCGCTGAGAAAAGGCACTTAACCTGCAGTTCTTCCGTAAAATTAGCCAAGTCGGCGCATGGGCGGGCTGGCCGGGTCATGTGCTCGGTAAACAAGCCCCATCCAATCACGCCGCTGCCTGGTGACGACTGACAAGAGGCATTGATGGCGTTTCCTTTGTCTTGGTGTCTGTAGCAACAGGCTACCAGGTCGGATCCGATTCATTTTGTCAACTACAGGTGGTGGCTTTCCCAGAGCACAGTGGCTCAGCTCGTTTTACAGCCCTATAAATTAATCCTGGATTAGAAACGTCAATAATTAGCTGGAGACGTTTTCCTGCAGCACAACGGAACACTAAGGCCCTGATTATTACCGTGTATATGTATGTAGATGCATGTATTTTACTGTGTGTATAATCTCCCCACCTGGAACTGGAGCAATCGGACGTCTAGCACAAATTTTGTAACTGCAGTTGTTAATTTAATGTAAGATGTCAGCCCTGGATGCACAGAAGTACATTTTGACTGGACGCCAGGTCATTGCGGTGGGCGTGAGAATGAACAAGTGGACTCGAAACTCGGATATACAGCAGCGCAGAACAAGTGGACTCGAAACTCGGATATACAGCAGCGCATATCTTCGGATCACCTTCAGATCTCACAACTCTACTCTCTTCTCACTTAATGAAAAGATTAATGAGAAAAAAAGTTAACTTTAAAAATTGTTGGGAGCTGGTCGTCTGTGCAAGGTGTTGTTGGACCATACAGTCTGACTCATGTTTGTACTAGCAGGTGAAGATCCACCTGTATGTCCTGCATGAAAAACTCCTTTAACTGTTACATTTATTGTGTTGTTTTTCTTTTAATTCCCTTAGGTGGCGTTAGCATTTTACTGACTCTTTTAAAGAGGATTTCAGTAAAGTTTTTAGATTTGTTTCAAAAGCTATTCTCAAACATCCTTTTGAGATTGTTTTAACTGTTCATAGCATTTTATAGTTATTTATGAAGTTTTTACCTTTTAGGTTATTCAGTTTGTTTTAATACCCATATACTCTCGCCATGAATGTAGCCATAGTGGCTAGCTTGGCCTCACCAGTCAACATAACTAACTAATCTGCAATTGCAGTATGAGCGTTTATTGTAATGTCACTGTTAGCAGAACAACGCCAGCTGAAATCGTATGCCTGTCATATCTGAGGCCTCAGCCAAGGACGGTAGTGATGTGTTTTGTTTGTTTTTACGTTACAGGAGCGGCGATTGCACATGTACGTGGTGTACTGCCAGAACAAGCCCACCTCTGAGTTCATTGTGGCTGAATATGATGCGTACTTTGAGGTAAACAGGCTTTTTCCTCCTTCTGGTTCAGGGGTTCGCCGTGACCCCATACTGGATAAGCATCTGTGAAGAACAGCTTAGTAATCATTGAATTCAAATGGGCGGTGGGGCTCGTCCCCTTTGTTCCCACATCGCTCTAATGCCTTTAATCCGGAATTGCCAGATTAGTACACAACAGCAGCCCATCCAGTTTGTTTTTGTGTTTTCTGTTCACAGGAGGTACAGCAAGAAATAAACTCAAGGCTGACTATCAGCGATTATCTCATAAAACCCATCCAGAGAATCACCAAGTATCAGCTTCTGCTCAAGGTAGAATGTGCTATATTTGGGAAAACTCTGAGTGTTGTCATGCTGTCGCCCCCTGGGGGCTGCATGTGGCGATACAGTGACTGGGAGCGAAAGCTAAAGCAAGGTTTGTTTGTTCTGAAGGATTTCCTGAAGTACACTTCAAAGGCGGGTATGGACTGCCATGACATTGAGGTACGAAACAGAGCTTGTTGTCTTCTGTTGGGTACAGGTGCTCCCAACTTTACGATGGTTTGACCAGGATATTTCGACTTTACGATGATACAATAGTGATGCACGATCAGTAGTCAACTATGAATTTTGCTCTGGTCCTGGGCTAGTAATATGGCATACAGTACTTTTTATTGATGCTGGGCAATGACCAATCTAGTGTCTGCGAGCGTAAACTTCTCATATAGGGCCGGTTTCCCAAACAAGGATTAAGACTCGTCTTGGACTAAATTGCCGTTTCAATGGAGATTCACCATTGTAACTCAAAGCTAGTCTAGGCTTAGGCTTAATCCTTGACTGGGAAACTGGCCAATAGTGTTTACCAACATATTGTACAGTGTTGCTTTTTTTCCCCTGTGTTTAACCAAAACGATTAGTAATTATTTATTTACTTATTCAGTGATTAGTAATTATTCATTTATCATATTCAATATGATACGATATTTTCCACTTATGGTACGTTTATCGTAGTGTGACAAAATCATAAGTCGAGAGTTACAGGTACGGTTAAGTTGAAATGAGGCCAGATGGATTTGCCAAAAACTGAATGACATTAAAATCATGCGCAGGATGTGGCGTGTATATTGTTACCCCGTAGCGTGTCCGATTCCTTATGGCATTGTTTACGTTACAGAAAGCTGTCGACCTCATGTTCCTGGTACCCAAGCGCTGCAACGACATGATGAACCTGGGCCGGCTGCAGGGCTACGAGGTACCGTCCCGCCGGCGCCGTCCCGCGGTCGCGTCTGTCGCTCCTCGCTCACCGTGGCAGGAGAGGCCCACCCCATGAGATGCTGCTAGCAGATGAAGTAGCGGCTCTCGGTCGACCTGAGCCGCTGTGCTCTGGGAAAGCTCTGGCTCGCGGTCATGTGGCATTCCCAAAGTGAATAATAAATTAACAAACACACACGCCCTGACGCTCACACCCAGTGACGCACCGTGGCTGAAAGCAGAGTGGGCGTGTGCCTTAGGATGCCTCTGTTCACTCTTGGCCCGTGGAGGGCGATCTCTGCCTCCCTAAGAAGGGGAGACGCTGGGAAATTCATGCAGAACTGTCAGAAAAACCGCAGCCCTGATCTTTGCTTGCTTGTTATTCATGCATTATACAGTGGCCAAGGGGGGAAACTGATTTCATGTATAAACGTTTGGGGGGGGGCGGTTAGAGAGAGAGTTGATTTTCTTCCTCTGTTAAGTGCTGAGTGATTTTGTTGCCAATGAGAAATCTTTACAGAATCTATGTTTGTGCATTTTCTAGAAATAGTCAGGTAGATATTTATGTGTTGGAAGTACAGCAGCCGTGTCCCTCCTTGAGCTCAGACACACAGCCCCCCCCCAGTTACCAGAGCCAGCATGAGCGTGTTCCCCCCGTACCGCCCCAGGGCAAGCTGACGAGCCAGGGGAAGCTGCTGCAGCAGGACACGTTCTTCGTGACGGAGCAGGACTCGGGTGTGCTGTCACGCAGCAAGGAGCGCCGGGTCTTTCTCTTCGAGCAGATCGTCATCTTCAGCGAGTTGCTGCGCAAGGGCTCGTCCACACCGGGCTACCAGTTCAAGAAAAGTATCAAGGTGGGGCCCCCGGCATTGGTGCATTCCGTGTTGACTCGCGGGACTCGGGATGGATCTGGGATGGACCACATCACTGTAGAGGGGGAGAATATTTTCTGGTGTTTTGGGTCCATAGGTGAGCTATCTGAGCATGGACCCCAACGTGGACAACGACCCCTGCAAGTTCGTCCTGTCCTGCCGCGGCTCCTCAGAGCGTTTCACCCTGCAGGCAGCCAACGTGGACATCAAGCAGGTCTGGGTCCATGACATCCAGGAGCTGCTGGACACCCAGAGTAACTTCCTGTCAGGTGAGTAATCATGTGACTCCCCCAGGCGACACCGCGGTCCGTTTCGCTCGGAGCCCAAACACCTCTTAGTATATTCTCTTATTATACTCTTAGTATAATAATTGACCTTTTGGGTGATTAACAGTTCATTTCCATCATTATAAACTTTACAACACCTTCATTTTACAATTTTAATGGACTCCTAACCCTCCCACTGCCACCCCTCCCCCCCTAGCCTTGGTATCTCCCATCGAGTTCCAGAAAAAGGAAAGCGGGTCGCATTCGCTGACCAGGAACCAGGCTGGCGGTGGGCGACCAGCCCACTCCAGTGGCCGGCCAACTTCCGTAGGCTCAGAGAAATCCCCCCTCACAGGCCAGACTCCCGCCCCTCTCAAGCTACCTACCTCCAACGGCAGCCCTGGCTACGACCCGCAGAGATACTGCGAGCGTTACGAGGCCGGCAAGGTGGGCTGACCTGCTGACGTCCTGGAGCCGGCTGACCGAGCTGCTCTAGCGCGACATCTTGTGTTTCCTTTTATTAACCACTTTTTGACATAATCATCACCATGTTGGTTAGATCAGTGTGTCAAAACCTTTTTTCTGCCACGGCATAGTTTTATATAAGGCAGAGTTTTACAGCTAGCACGCCGGAAAAGTTGAGTGAGATTACACAGTCATTGCATAACCAATTTAGCAGTTTTATGGGAGGCGTGTGCTGTGACTCAGTTACCGGCAAGTGCTTACTAACCATATAGATCACATTCGGGGACCAAAATGTGGTAAAACCTGAAACCTCCTTACTCACATCTGTGACTGCATTCAAAAAAAGTACAAATGCTGAAAGAGGGTGTTGTGATTGGATTAGGGAAGGAAAGTGTGTGTGTGTGTGTGTGTGTGTGTGTGTGTGTGTGTGTGTGTGTGTGTGTGTGCACGCACACGCACGCCTGAGTTTGGCTATAGTAAAATCCATAAGCAGTGCTTGTGACCGGTCTTTGGTTTCCAACCTGCCATCCCACAGAACGACAGAACTGGATGTAACGGGGTGTCCTCCACCATGGAGGTGATCCAGGACTATAACGCTGTGAAGGAGAATGAGATCTGTGTCGCCCAGGGTGAGACAGTGCAGATCCTGGCCACGAACCAGCAGAACATGTGCCTGGTGTACCGGCCCGCCAACAGCCAGTCCCCAGCGGCCGAGGGCTGGGTGCCCGGACACGTCTTGGGCCCCCTCAGTAAAGCCCATGTAGACATTGCTGAAGGAAGCTTCAAGTAAGTGCCGCCTCAGCCTCCAGTGGAGCTCAGTCCCCGTGATAGGGCGCAGAGATGTCAAGCTCCGCCCCCTGCCAATTTAGCCCCACCCCTTCTTGGAACAAACTCCATAATGCTGGATCTGTACACAGGGGATAGCCTTGTTCTATCACTCTTTTTTTTGTTAATATCTGTAAAAAATGAAGATAATGAATAAAGTGACTTTAGAGCAGTCGTGGTTTTCTTTATGTAGAGAAATCAAACAGAGAAAAGTGATCTTACGTCAGCGTGAAACTCGGTGGTCTGAATGTTTTTTTTATTTTTCTTTGCCCCCCCCCCAACACTGTTGTCTTGATACATTTTGTGAACCAGTGCCCCTCCTGCTGGAATTACTGCTCTCTCTCTCTGCCAGCGGAGGATTTCGCTTATTGTCTATTGCAATTTTTTTCCTTGTACAGCTTACAAATTTTTTTATTTGGATTTTTTTTTTTTTTTTTTTTTAATTTGTCACTAGCAGGCGTGGTGAGAGTTCGCTGTGAGGTTGTCTTCTGTTTTGTTTACCAGAACTCTTTCCCGTACATTCCTGTAAAAAGTCTTTTTGCACTATTTAAAAAAAGCTCTTATTAATGAAGCTAGACTGTGCAATATGAGGATAGTCACAATGTTCACCATTGTACTTGTAACTGATCGTTTTAAATGTATTTTAAATATGTAAAATACTTTTTTTTTTTTTTTTTTTTGCCATGAGCATGAATTAATAAGGAAGTTGAACCAGTTCCCCGCTCTTCTGGGCTCCCCTATTACAGTACCAAGGGGTGGAGTTCAGTGCTATCTGCTAGCGACACGCTCGCTACCTTCTGTCTGATTTACGAGACTTTCAGATCAATTCATTCTCCCATGAATAAAGTTGGTTTGTCTTCGTAAGTATTTGGCTGTTTCAGTCGGCTTCCTTGTCTTTTTTTGTAATTACAATAGTTTTTTTAAGTGATTACAAAATAAGGGAAACACTCCCTATTAAGTGCATAATTTTGGGGAATGTCTTTTTTTTAATTTAACATTTTGAAATCTGCTATGCATTTTGATTTTATCCTTCTGCATTTTCTTGATGTTAGTTTTTTTTTTTTTTTTCCTCTCCAGAATTTTGGACCTTTGGTTCATTTTCATAGCACCAGTTGTCCACAGATTTTTTTTTTGTTGTTCCTGGTTGAGTGGTTCCTGGGGTACTATCAAATAATGCTGTGCCACAAAAAACTACACTGGGTTTATGTGTGTGTGTGTGCGCGCGCGTGTGTGTGTGCATCAATTATGGAGAAATTCATTCCAATTGGCCCATGATAAATTCAGTGTCATATGTGGCTGACTTTGCTGTTTATTCTGAATCCGGTAATTTCCCGCTCCTTTGCGAACACCAGATTTATTTCCCTGTCTTTGAGAAGTTCTTCCTCTCCAGCAAATTGTTTCGCGCTCTTTCAGTTTTGATTGTAATACGTGATCCCGGATGACAGAGGCCCCTCTCACCCATGTCCAGACCGGCCGCGTCACCCTGCCACCGGAATGTGACGGTTGCGTTTTTTCCCGGTATGACAGGAAGTCTTTCTCATGGCATACCTTGCGCATGAGATCGCGGGTGGAAAAGGAGGGAGGTTTGGCCAGTGACTCAAAGGTTGATCTCAGCCGTCGCAAGTCCAGGGAAATTCAGAGCTGCAAAGTCACTGTCGATGTGAGTAAGCAGGCAGCGATGGCTGGTGTGCCCCTGCCTGTCAGCGCAAGCAATGCAGATGACAAACATTTTTTAATGCCAGTCCCACTTTTGTGTGGTTTTGTACGCATGCAGCTAACACAATGAACTTGTATTCTGTGATCAATAACATTTTACTGGTGTACCGAGTGTCAGTGATCGGAGTCTGGACACCCGCGTGCAACTTTGATGCGAGCCTGTGAATTTCAGTTTTTAATTCTGCAATGTTCATTGTTTTGTGTTGGGGTTTTACTGGATGAGTTTGTTTTTCTATTGTCATGTAAAATAACTGTATGCTGTGACTCATTCGAAGTTCATCCTGCCCATATTAACCCTGCAAATGACATGGCATGTGATCGCTTGATTTCAGCACAAACTGGAACTGCTACTTTTGCCTATAGAATTGGTAGCTGCACTATTTTAAATCTGTACAATTTAATGATGGCCTTACAAAAAGTGAAATTGCTATCTGACAGTAGCAGTTACAGTCAAGGTGTTAAATGGTTGTTTGAATATGTTCATTCTGGAAGTATTTGTTTGTACTATTATGGATTTCTTCATCATAACGTGTAAGAAAGCTACATTTTCAGTGCAGCATCATGTATGAGGTATGGTTTTTTTTTCTCCATGGTAAGTATATCTGAATATGACAAAGTGAAAATTACAAATACTTAAGTTCACATTCAAAATGTGGTATTTTACCTTGCATTTGTGATAATGCCATTAAGTCGATAATGTATTGTCTAAGAATAGACCTTACAAGGTCTCATTCTGGAAGAGATGCATAGGTCACTGCACACCAATAAGCCTTACAGCTTATTATAATAGATTTTCTCTTCTGTATTTATATTATTAATTTGGTTTTCCTGTAAAGATGCTCCAAATGCTGTGTGAGATCCTCTAAATTGCATTCTTATATTAGCTTGCATCTGTAATAAGATGCACAAACTCGGTCGTCCCTGGTATTAGTTTCCATGACGACTCTTCGTGGCTTCATACCTTGCAAACGTTCCACCTAAAATGCAGGACCTGATGGCAAAGTAGAGTTCCCTGCAAAAATAGTAACATTCCTCCAATGGTCTTGCGAGTGCAGTGTGCTGTAATGCATGCTTTGCTGCACCCCCTGATCAGCACTCTGGGGGACGCCGAGTCGTCTGTTCTAATGACTGCTTTCTCTCATTCCACGATGCAGGAGTCTAACAGCTCTGAGGAGTCCGAGGGTGATGAGCAGGTTCCTCAGACTAGCATGGAGGTAGAGCCCCCTGCTGCTCTGACGTGCGCGCGGTGTGTCACGGTGCTTTAGGTGTTTAGTGTGGTTCCACGGCAGAAAGACGTCGATGTTAAGGCCCAACCCAGCGTGCTCTTTGGCTGCACTGCAGTGCTGGACGGACCAGTAGTTCTGGGAAGCTGGCAGCCTGTCATCACACTGTTTAAAGGGCTAGCACATCCACCCTCTCAGCAAATGTGAACTTGACCTTAGTCACTGCGCCACCTACAGGCCAGCTGTCATTTCACACACGTGCATCAACACCTTAAATGCTACTCCACCGTCTGGCCAAGAAAATGCTGTTAGGCCCAAATTAATTTTGCGGGTGAATATTGCTTTTGAAAATTCTGTGAAAGGGTCACATTGAAACTCAGCTCCACGGCGCCCTCTCATGGCATTCTATGGATATCAGTGTGTTTTAATGCTATCACAGAACGCAAACTTAACTTACTGCTATTTTACAATTGAACAATTTTGTATGAACTTAAACAATTTTACCACTTACACTGAACTGAACTTAGATCTTCTTAAATAGATTTTGAAAGAACTCTTAAGATTTGAAGCATTAAGTAAATGCTCATTAGTCAGTCTGCTTACATATTATTGCCACTTCATTAGCCACTTTGATGCTGTTACTCTACAATTACTGAATTTTATTGCTTAATCTGGACAATTCATACTAGTTCTTGTACTTGTTGCATACCATATGGGTGAAATTGCAAGGCCGAAGATCTAATTTGAAAAGCAGCATTTTGGCTGTTAATATTAAAGATCAAAATGACAGATCAGTTTGTACCGCGAAAGACTGGCATACCTTGGTGCCAACACTTTGGTTACAGACATAGAGATGTGCCGGGCGTCCCTCGGGGGTTTCCTGACATTCAGGCTCAGGAGTGAATCCGTCTTGAATCATTTATAAGAAGGAGACATTTGTTGTTCCACCTGCTAGGAGAAAATGCAGAAGACCACATAAAAAATGACAATCTGCTCCTTGATCGGTGAAGTATTTTGCCGTTTTGTTGAAATTGCTTTCGGAAACAAAAAATGGAAATTAAATACATGGGAAGGGGCGGGACCCATGTTCTCGATAAAACACGCGTGCTGCCACGCCCAGGGAAATCTGTTAACTTGCTGTCCTATGTACATGTACATTATTTAAGCCCAAAGATCCTGACTATTCCTCTTAGTTTGCAGGGATAGATTCTGGAATCATCTGCATAATAACAGATAATGCAATTGCACTTAGATTCCTACACCTCACCGCCCACAGAGCTACTGCTTAGTGCATCCCTACACCAGACATCGACTGGATGGGGGACAACCGGGAGGGTTGATGACCAGGTTTGGGCGGTTTTACAGTGATATTGTAAACTGCAGAACCCCCCGCCCCCGGAAAACGCTGGAATATAGCGTTGCTTTTTTAAAATGCCGTAAAAATACTTAAAATACGTAAATGTCTGGGTGGTTTGGTGATATTAAAATTAGATACCGTCCAAGCATAGTGATGGCTGAGGTTGCGGCGGTAAAATGTCTTACTGGTTAATTTTTCTCCGCAGCTGAATAGCGGACGACAGATTTCAGGACATTACGCGTCTTGCGCAGGGTGTCAGGCAGCTGCTGTCATTTTGGATGAAACTGCAATCCTGTAACTGCAAAACACTATCATTTGCCCCTTTATATGGGTGCAGCTATTTATTTTGAATACCTAGTTCAGTTCAGTGCACGTTGACTTTTAGTCTTCTGCATATATTCATACGTCTGTTTTAGATTGTGAACCTTGCATATGTCTGTGTGCGAAGTACAAAAGCGAAAAATCAATTGAATTTTCGGATCCCAGGTTTGTTCATCATTGCTTCCATACAGCGTTTCTCCTGTACGGAAACCGGTGGGCAAGCTGTGACACGGCTGCCCCCTGCCGTTCGAACCGCGAAATGATCCGCAATTACCCCAAACGTATAGTGTCCGTTTAATTCTGCCTGGTCAGCTGAATGGAAATGAATTGTGTTTAACTTTATATTAGCCTAACACGCGATCATTTATCTTGCAGTTAATGAATCCTAATTTCATTCAAGAAGGTAAGCTTAAAACCTAATCTGATTATAGCATGCCGTTAAGAAACCGTTTTAATGGGCCTACACAATATTGCTTTAATATAGGCCTGTTTGTGTACATATTTTTTACTTATTTGTTTCTAACGTTTTCATTAACTTGGGTGAACTGTGGTTTATTTAGAATATTTTTGCAAAAATTGAATATACATTTGTATGCTTGTTTTGTACTGCTAATTGAACTGGCTTGTTCTTTCAGCCTTCATTTAACTACTGCGAATATGCTTATTGCGAGTTTTTTTTATAATAATTATTATTGTTATTAATTACCCGACAACGTGCACACTTTTATCTTTGAAGTGGCCCCCGAGTTCCTGGTCTCCCTCGCCGACGTGACCTGTGCTCTGGGGGACACTGTCACCTTGCGCTGCAAAGTCTGCGGTCGCCCCAAGCCGGCGGTGACCGTGCGGGCGCCTGATCAAACCCTCATAGTCAACAACACCCGCTTCGCTATAGACATCAGGTACAAAACGTCGTGTGGTTGATCATCTTCACTACGTCTGTCCTGAGATATCATGGGTTTCTCCTTATATAAGTAGGCTATCGGGTTTTGATTTTAATTGCAATAAGTTAGCAAAAAATATTACAAACATCTTCATCGACCCAGAAACGACAGTACAGTATATCACTGCTGCTTTCGCCTGTCAAAGGAACACTTAAACACGGCGACTATTTCTGCTTTTCCCGATTCCGTATGATTAAACAGTTGAAAAAGTAAAAAGTTATGCATTTCGGGAGGGTTAAAGAGGAAAATTAGCATATTTTATGTCCGATGTGTCTCGTTTACATCTACCTGAATCATCTTTTGAGAATGCCGAGTAATCTGTTGATGGCAAAATATCCATGATTTAAACCAATTCAATTATACACATTTATTGGAGGAGGGTGGCTAAAAAACATTGGGCCTAAGGACCCCGGACAGAGAGAATACTACTTACGCAATTTAAAATGTATTCATATTTTTCAAAATTGAATTTGATCATTTACAATTATGTTAAGTTGAAGAATGACATCTTGAGATGACCTCACTTTTCAGGGAAAGCGGGGAAATTATTCTGAAGATCTGCAACCTGACGCCTCAGGATACGGGAATCTACACGTGTGTGGCTGTCAATGAGCATGGCTCCGCCTCTTCCTCGGCGTCCATAAAAGTACAAGGTAGAAAGCAAGGGTAGGGTGAGAAGGAGAGTGCGGGGGGCGGGATGGAGAATGGAGGGGGGAAGTGGGAGCGGGAGGAAGTGGGGGTGAAGTAGACGGCAATATGGTGGAAACGCAGATCGCTGTGTGGACCTAACGTAAGACCAAGCTCCTGTGTTCAGGTGTCCCCCCGGCGCCGTCCAAACCAGTGGCCCAGCAGGCGGGCAGCACAGCAGTCTTGGTACACTGGATCCCGCCAACCAATTTAGGGAACTGCACAGTGACCAGCTACACTGTAGAGTACAGACAGGAAGGTCGGTGTGCCTCCGAACTGCTCAGCGCTGAGCAAGATGGCAACAGTTTTTCTGCATTTATGGCCAATTACTGTATTATCTCTTCAAGTATTGCTCCTCTGTGGTCGTTCTTGCACTTGATCAGTCTTGTTCTATAGCAGTGGTTCCCGAACTTTCTCTGCAGGGCCCCCCTTTTCTAGATAGGAACATTGTTGACCCCCCCATTCAAACTACACAGGTTCAGATTCAAACTTTATTTGAAATACATCTCACTGAGCGAAACAAATGCAATTACAAAATACAAATGGTGCAATTTCACCACGGTGGGAGAAAAAAGAGCAAATCAATTAAAAATAAAAGTCCAGCATAAGTTTGAAATTATGCAAATGCAGACTTAACATTCCCGTTAATATTCATTGCCATATACAAATTAAAGTTTGCCTTACGATTACCGCATTTTGTTTTTGATGATAACCGCAGGTTTCAGCCTATACTAGCCTATAACACAAAACAACACTAAATCATACCAATTAACTGATAGTCTCTCTGTACTTCATGTAGAAAATTTTAAACCTTCATGATTTATTGGGCTAATAACACTTACCTTGATGCCACTTCCTGAGTGTAACTATGGGTGCGTTCGACTATAAGCAATGCATCATGGTTAGATTTACGCGGCGCTACAATACGTCGTCACGCGTCACCATGTCACATGGTACAAAAACCTCGCGAGAGCAAGACGATTAAGACATCGTGCAGCGGCTGAACAAACTGGAACCGCCTCCGTGACGACACAACTTTGCCCTTATTGGCTGAAGAACGTGACGTTTGTATAATATTTGTATCCCAGGAAGTTCCGATGCGTTAATTAATTAATTAAAAAAGTTCCGATGCGTTATCTGCTATTTCTCCCTAATATCACGTAAAGCAGTGAGAACTGGTTTTCAATTAATTTACCTGGTAAAATAAAGTACACGTAAGTTAGTGGTTTCTTTATTGTTAGTTACTGTAATGTTGTGATGCCTTATCTGTTTAATCGTCCAGTCAGTGAAGAGATTATTTTATGGTGGCACATGCCCCTGAGGCTATCCTATTGGTGTGCCCCTCTGCAATACCTCTGTGCCCCCCAGTTTGGGAACCACTGCTCTATAGTAACCCTGCATACTGGCCTGTGATTGGTTATGCTTTACACTATCTCTGTTTATCGCCATCTGGTGGTATTTATTGTGTGATGACTGCTTGTCTGTTATTGGCTGTATTCTTGCAATACTATTTGTCTTGCAGACTCCCTGATGTGGCATCAGTCGGTGGTCTCTACAGCAGATGTGTGTGTGAAGATAGAGAAACTCATTCCCGGGGGGCACTATCAGTTCCGCGTTAGCGCTAGTAACCGCTGGGGCATCAGCCCCCCCAGTGAGCCCTCTAACATGGTGACATTGCCCAGTGGGAGTGAGTGACCCTTGCCTTCTCCAATCACATGACACATACATATGTCATGTATCTATGTCTGTATGCACCTTCTTGTGCTGTGTGCTAAATATAAAGATTTTGCCCTATTGTCCTTCTGGAGGTTTTACGTGTGATGGCTCTGGAATTCAGTGGAAAGACAACTTTGCAACAATATTCACAGAAATTTGCGAGATTGGAAGGTAAAATGTGATCTTGGCCAGAAACTGTGCAGTGTGTCACTGACAGGGGGCACTAATCCTAAAGCTGGCAACCCGCCTGCTCCCTCTGCACCGTTTCAGGGGCAGATTTTCAGTGGTTAGGAGGTGTCTGAACAAGGTCACCAAGAAGGAAGTGGCAGTGAAGTACATGAGTAAGAAGATGAGGAGGAAGGAGCAGGTGGCCCAGGAAGCTGACATCCTCAGACACGTACAGCACCCCCAGCTGCCAGCTCTCTTGGACGCCTACGAGTCAGACAGCTGCTTCATGCTGGTCCTGGACCTGTAAGAGCTGACACGTCTGACAGGGTTCTGCTCCATGTCATGTCATTTCACTGACCTTCCCTGTCCGTGTCTCAGCCTGGACCACGGAAGGCTTCTGGATTACCTGGTGTCTCTCAACGAGCTGATGGAAGAGAAGGTGGCCTTTTGTGTGAGGGACACCCTGGAGGCCCTGCAGCATCTCCACACTTGTCGGGTGGCACACCTGGACTTGAAGGTAAGTCCTATGAAGAGACTAACCAGGGACGTATTAGCAGAATGTAATTTTATTCAGCTTTTGAACATGCTGCAGATCAGAACCATCATCGAAGGAGTCTGTCTGTTTATTTTTTTAATTCTTATATTTTTGAATTTTTGTAACCCCTTTAACCCTGTAAGCCTTATTGTTTTGTAATATGAAGTGATATATTTTAGTTTTATTTAATCTTACCTGTACATTGTTAGTCATGTTGGCTAACCTGAAATGATAGCACTGCACTCTCGGTTACCAGCCGGAGAACCTCATGGTGGATCTCCACGCTCCCGTCCTGTGTGTGAAGCTCATCGACTTTGGCGACGCCATCCAGATGTCCAGCCACAGCTACGTGCACTTGCTCCTGGGGAATCCCGAGTTTGCCGCCCCTGAGCTGATCCGGGGGGCGCCAGTGGCCCTCAGCACGGACGTGTGGAGCGTGGGGGTCATGACCTATGTCATGCTAAGCGGGGTCTCCCCATTCCTGGATGAGAGCACGGAAGAGACGTGTGCCAACATCTGCCGGCTGGATTTCAGCTTCCCAGACGAGTACTTCCATGGGGTCAGTCAGGCGGCCCGGGATTTTGTCGCCTCTGTGCTTCTGGAGGACCCCAGGAAGCGGCCCAGCACGACCTGCTGTCTGAGGCACCCATGGGTGAGCGCCCGGGCGGGCGAGCACTCCAGGACCCCCCTGGACATGGCCCGGCTGGCGTCCTTCATCGAACGCCGAAGGCAGCTCAGCGATGTGCGCCCGGTCACTAATATCAAGGGCCTGGTGACCCCAGAGGTGGGGCAGGCCGTCTGAGCAGGCCGTCTGAGCAGGCCGTCTGAATCCTACTTTTGGTGACACTATGGTTTGACCAGTTCATCTGTCCAGAACATGATGGTTACGGCGCTCTCGGAGTAGTCTGGAACTTCTGGCTAGATGCAACACTTTCTGAGGCTTCCCTGGCAGTGAAGACCAGTTTATTAAAATGTCTAGACATCAGGTGACAGGTCATCATGTATTCAGTTCAGCTCTTTGATATTCTGCTACTAGTGAGAGTGTTAATTGTTTAGCCCTTGAATCTGCAACGTTGATAATGCACTACAGTTATTGATGATGAATCCCGTAAACGCTATAAAAAAAGGCCATTTTATGGTGGATTGACAATCTTGTATTTTGTACAGTACCAGTTAAAAAAATTGAGTGTACCTGCCTGTAACCATAAATATGTATTCTTTAAAATGTACACACATCTGTTATTGGGTGTGGAAGTTGATCTTAGCTTAAAATTTGTGGGTCCAGTGGATGTTGATATTATGGACTAACTTAAAATATTTGGGACCGGTATTTTTTTTAGAACACAGATGGTGTCCGGACATGAGTTCTGCATGGGTGGTTCCCACTCTCAAGCACTGAAGTGACAGTGTCATTGTTTGAGGCGGCTTTGCTTGTGATAGTTGATCTATATCAATTCCATACTTCAAAGACCTGCCATTCCTTCGGAATTATGGCATAGCCTCATCCTTCATTCTGCAGGGAGATGATGGCACAAAACGCACCTCAAAATTGTACGAGAACTATCTGCCGAAGAAAAGCGAAGGAGAACACAAAGTATTCAGCTGAATGTCACAGTTTCCAAACTGCAGTCCCACAGAAGGTATATGGGACAGCTGCACAGAAGAGGCAAAGCGAAGCAATCTACTGGCCCCTTACGTTTCTGAGATTGCTGCAGAGCCACTGGGAAGACATGCAGTGGTTTCCTACTGTAACACAGCAAAATGTCCTGCATTTGTGAAGCTGTTATCAAGGCAAATGGTAGCTATTTTGAGAAATCCAAGGCGTTCCAATTTCTTGAATACTGCTGTGGTATATCATTTTGTATATTGTGTTATTTTCAAATATTTATAGAAGAATATATGATATAAAACAAAAAAAAAAAGTGTTTCTCAGCAGGTATACTCAAAATTTTGACTGGTACTGTATGTGAGTTCTATTATGTCAACTGTACATAAACTTTTTAAGACCTATTGAGTAAACATGGGGGGGGGGGAAAAACTCTGGGGGGAAAAAATGAAAAGTGACACACTGTGAATTGATATTAAGCATGTTTTACAAAAATGCACTGTTAATTTTTTGTGAGATTAAAATGCAGTGTATATATGGTATACACACATTTAATGTCTGGAGCAGAGGATGCTCTATTGAATCAAATGGTGTTATGCTGAACAATGTTAAAAAAGGAAAAGATGACATAGACAAAATTCAGTCTTTTTCTTAAAGCTTTTTCTTGATTGAATTACATACCGTCAGTGCAGAGTTTAAGCAGTTTAAAGCCACTCTGTTGTTTTTGCACAACATATTTTCCTATCGCTGATAGAGACGTTAAAATTTTGTATAAAAACTAAAATTATATATTGTAAGAACAAAGTGGTGGACAAAATGAAAGGATTAACACTTTATTTCAGATGGCAGCTGAAAAGTAACTTTCTTGACCTGTCAGAGATTACAGGTGTTATGCCGAAAAACGCATCCCTGCCGAAAAATGCATCCCTGCCTTAGAAAGCATGCCGGTGTTCTGGCGAGTTGAGCTTTTAAGGGTTTTTGGGGGGTCAGGGGTTTTT